>VZRZ01001325.1:443157-470604 GCA_013398175.1 Climacteris rufus
TTTTAAGGCTGCCAATCCTATTTCCTTGGATTTGAGATCTGGGCTATCCACACCCTTGGTGTGGTGCCTTTTAGAAAGGGATAAAGCTCATCACTGCATTTGAACCATCTGGAAAGGGGAGTTTATCCTGCAGGTGCTGAGAATTCTGGGCTGGGGGGCAGCAGTGTTGTTTGCAGGGGTGCAACATTCATNCCTGGGGGGCAGCAGTAAGTGCTGCTGTCAGCAGTGCTGTTTGCAGGGGTGCAACATTCATTTTTCTCTAAGACAAAGGCCAAGATATTCAGCTCTAGAAATGCATCTCCCAATGTAAACTATTTCCACTTGAAGAGGAGCCTTGCTCAATTAAAGCCTGCAGTATCATCTTGGAGTGAAGAGATCAGGCAGAGGTCCCCAAGCAATTACATGAAACAAAGTCACCCTTACAGCAGCTTCTCTAATAAAACCAGGGCTCGATTTCATACTGTTTTATTCTCAAGAGGTATTTGCTAACTAGGTTTCAAAAAGAATTCAACTTTTGCAATTCACAAGCCCAGATTAAGAAATCCAGTCCACAGGTCAGACACAATTACCTCCTTTTCACATAAATCTCCTTCCCTCACAGAAAAAGTGGCAGCTTTTTTCCAAGTTCAAGCAAAAAAGGATCATATAACTAATACATGAATATTTTCTCACTGTCTGTGACTCCTCTCCTAATTTGTCTGGACCTTCAGTTTTCTGCAACTGAATATTGTTACTTCCTAAAACCTGTGAAGAACTTATTTGTATACAGCTCGATGGAGGTAATGAACCCCAAATTGTTGCTTTCAAAAAGTATTTGTTAAAATCAATTTTAAAACCTCCCTTTTTTTTTTAGTTTCCCAATAAGAGGAGAAGCAGTAGGGCAGTTATGCCTTGTGTGACCACTCGTGATTGCAGCTCAGTATTTGTTTTGTATCAATAGACCAATACTTGCATGATTTTCTTTGCCATCAAAATGATGGAATATTAAGGGGAAGAGTCACAAAAGGAAAACCGAAGGATCTGAAGAAACATAAACCAGAGCTACTAAAGATGTACAGGATTATTTTGTTTTACCTGTATTTTCAAACTGTGCTAAGAGAGTTTCTTCCCTTCCAGAAAACTGCTCTATGTCAGAAGTGTTTTCTGCAGATAACAGGAGCTTATGGAATTACATTTTAACAGGCAGGACATGAGAAAATTACCCCATATATGGCTCATGTTATCTTCATCAAAGATGTAGGCATGGAATGAATAAAGGTTGTCCAAATGCCTTAGGAAAAGTTTGTACAACTAGTGCTGAAAAAGGAGACATTCTTCCCTGAATTTTTCTCTGTTGCTCTGATCAGTGACATTTCCTACCTTCTGCAGTGGTCTAATGAAGGCCTTCAGCAGCTTCACAGCCTAAAATTCTGCAGTGACTTCAGTCTGCCCAGGTGAACTTTCACCTTATTCTCTCAAACAGATTTAAAGCAAGTTTGTTGCCTTGTCTGCAGCCATATTCTATAATTCTTGCTGAGTTTTACAGTCATCACTGACTTATCCATGGACTTAATTTAAACACTCATCCAGCTATAAATCACAAACATATAAAATACTGCACTGCATGTGAAGCTGATTAATGTTTCTCCTAACACCTACTTGAACTCTTACCTAACTTGCTGTACATTGATGCAAAACTATAATTTCTTCCTTTGCTGCAAGGGAGCAAAGGGATGAACTGAGCAACATCCCTGTCAGAGGTTGGGGAATTGTCTTGGAATTTTCTCCCATCAATGTCACCAGGTAACAAATAGGCGGACCATTAAGGCCATCAGCTCCTTTGTGAAAGACAAAAGAAGTAGGTTTGGGTGGGGACGGGGAAGAGGGGAGCCGAGCCGGCCGAAGGGGAAGGAAAACAGTCTCATCTCTCTCTCTCGTCCGGCGAGGAGGAAAGGAGAGGCTGCTCTCTGAGCTTTGGGGGCTGCAACCGGAGGAAAACTCAGCTGTGTCCTGATTTCGTTCTCCGAGTGGGGGTGAGCTTTTAATCTGACTTTTTTTCATTACCGGGAGGTAGCACTTTTTTTCCCGGGCTGCGTTTTCTCGCAGCAGTTACTGAGAGAGCTCGGCTGCCCCTTTTGCTGTCTGCTTCCCCCTCTGCTGCTTGCTGCCCTTCCCCTTCCTTGCCGCGGGAGGCTGCGGTGTTTTGCTGGAGAATTCAGCTGTCCTCGGCCGCCTATCCCTTTTGCTGCCTGTGACCCCAGAGTTGATTGTAACTGTAGAAGTCCTTGCCATTCGGCAGCTGGTCAGGGAAAAGAGGGAAGAGGACTGGCTCCTGTCCTGCTGCTCTGCCGTTGCTGCCCTGAGGAGTTTTGACCACTCTCTTCGCTTCTCCGGTGAGCTGCCCGGGGCTGACCTGACCCTGCATCACAGCACCACCTGCGGCCGCTCGGGAGTCACCGCAACCGCCCTGCCCAGCAGAGTTCAGCGGCGCCTCCTGCTGTTTGTTTTTTTTCTTTCTATCGTGACTACACCAATTAGCGGGAAAGTTATTTTTATTAATTTCTAGTTCTATTTATGGTTATTATTGTTGTTATTACTTGTTCATAAATATTAGTAAAGAACTGTAATTCCTTTTCCCGTATCTTTGCCTGAGAGCCCTTGATTTCAAAATTAAATAATTTGGAGGGAAGGGAAAAAATCACGTTCTCTGTCTTAAGGGAGGGTTCAACCTCTCTTAACAGACACCTGTCTTTCAAAACCGAGACAATCCCCTTTACAAACTCATGTGTTGGAACCAACATGTGGAACAGCAGAGGCAAAGTTTCAATTCTACTTGAAACAGATTTAAGACTCCCCCGGCCAGAAAAATCACCTTTTTCTTACAAACCACAACTATAAATAACAATAAAAAAGGCAAGTTCCTTGTCCAACTTTATTACCAAATCAACCACTGAAATACTGGTAAACCTGTAGATCTTGAAGAGGCATCCAAAAAATCCAAAAGCTACAGACAGCTTAATGTCAAAATCTATTTTTTTCCTTTAACAATAATTCAATGGCAGAGACTTTCTGTAGCCTTTCACACACACAATTCACAGTCCAGCAAACCCCATGGCTGGTGACAGTGGTATTAACACAGAAAAATCTATTAAGCACATTCAAAGCAAATGCAACATTTCATCCAGAAGTCAAAATCTTGGGTGTGCACGGGGGAGACACAAGGTGTAAACCCAACACCTTTAAGTCCTGTGCTTATGTGGTGTCTGACATATGGCCCTAACTGAGCCTCTGAAGCACTAATGGGCTAAATAATAAAACAAGGAAGCAAATGCCTCCACAAGCCACCACTGCATTTGAACAACGTGTTCAAGAGCTCTGGTTAAAGCAGCAAAGAACAGAAGAACAGCATGAAGAGCCTGACTCACTCCTGCAGCTTGGATTTTTCAAGCATCCCACCTAGCATTGATGGCACAGTGATAAGGGATGAGCACAAACACCTGTAAGACAAGGCTGGAAATTGCTCTATACATACCAGGGGCAAATATAATTCCCACATGAAAAGCAACCCTAAATTATCTGCTATTTTATAAGCACAGTGTGCAAAAACACAGCAAGAGCACACTGCAATGATGGTTTAAAAACACAAAGCGAGGGAGTGGCCGTTTTCTGGGGAAACTAAAGGCAAAGAGAGAAAGGGAACTTGTAGGAGTTAAGTATTGGCATTGTTGGCAGCACTGCCGCTCTTGGTGGGGATCAACAATCTCATCAAAGCATCATTGTGTCACTACTGCTCTGGCAAAGAGCTCCACCCCAGTACTTCACATTGCTGAGAATTCCCCTCTGCTACTGCAGATGCTTGGCAGAAGCAGCTGGACCTTTTCCCCCAACAACCCTCCAAGGAACAAGTTTGGGCTCTTAAAGTAATGTTCCAAAATCCCCCTGCTCTTTAAAGCCACTGCAATGTTAAGTTTTAGGGTCAAGCTCCAAGGAATTGTTTGGCACTTGGGTTCAGCCAGAAAGTAGTTTCTTCTGTGTGCTAATGATGAAGAAAGAGAGGAGTGTGCTCCCCCACAGATCCAATCAATCATCCACAGAAATCAACCTCAAACATCTCTACATGTTAAAAGCCAGCGCTGTTGGCATCCTACCTGTAACCTTTCCACACCTGTAAAAACCCAACTGCTAAGCAGTAAATTGCATTTCAGGTGGTATTTTTGGCCACAACAGCAGCACTAATTCAGATTTCTGGCCATAAGCAGAACTTCTCACTAACTGTGAGACACACTTGCTGCTGTCAGCAGCGGGGTGGCAAGGGGAGCACTGTCCCTTTTGCTCTGCACATAAGAACCTGCTTTGCCTGTTCTAGGTTTGCAACTACCCCGGGAGCAGGGACTGCTGCAGAGTTCATCCTGCACCAAGGGACTGTGCCTGTGACCAGCTCTCCTCCAGCCTCTCCAGCCCAGAGGGAGGGACCTTTAGAAGGGGAATGGACAAAATCGAACTAACCCAGCTTGGCATGAGTCAAGAGCTCTTTGTCTTGAGTCCTTGTCCAGGTCTTCCAGCCCTGCACTGCTGGAACAGTGGGGATGTGCCTGTGGAGCCTTAGGTCACTTACCTCTTCAGGTCTTAGAGAAAGATAAATGCTAAATAAACTATTATTCACCAAAATGCTTTAGATAATTTCCAACTTTTTTTTTTTTTTTTTACATTGTCAGGTTATATAATGACATGTCCCACTGACAGATTATGAAAACACTTACTGTTACTTTTTTTGAGCAGGCACACTTCTTTAATTAATGATGCATCTAAACCAAAAATAACTGACAGAAGCCTCCTGCCTCACCCAGTGTTATGTGACCTTTATTTATAGACATATCACTCCCACTCATAGGTAGTTCAGAAAACATGTGAAGAGGGAGGCAGTGAGAATCATTCCCCTAGTGCCAGATTCAGCCCTAAATAAAGCAAGAGGCTGTGTGGCTCTAACCAGAAGAGGTGGGCTTCTGAACTCAGCACTGCCAGCAAGACAGGAATAGTCTGACAGTGGGAGTGAGAGATTGTAACACAAGCTCCACGAGTACTAAACAAAAATCCTACTATGGCACAGGAAACACCGAGATGTGCATACACAATTAGGAGTATTTAAGTACATGTTCTGCTAAGTGGAGTCAAACAGTCATTCTCATTTCTTCTCTGGTACAATAAATACCTGGGAACACCATCCTTATTCATTTAGTGTCAGAACAGACAGCCAGTGGAATAATGATTGTCTTGGATGCACCCTGACATGATTTGGTTGAACTGCAGCACTTCTCAGATATCACTCCTATTAATCTGCCTACAAATAACCCTGAAATAATTCTTAATTTGGAGTAACTGAGAGTTTGACTTCATAAAATTAATATGTAAAAATCATGATCAAATGTGACCCTTTTTGACACATTCAAAAACCTAAATGCTCTCATGTCAAGATATCTGAACTTTGCACGTGCTATTAACAACAACCAGCCCCCAGGGTTCTCACACAGTCCTGTGTTTCATGAATTTAGAGCCACCAAGAATTTTATTTTTTCAATGTAGAAATGCACCAATGCACATCTGAAAGTGCAGACAAGATTTGTGGGCAGAAAGGATGTGCTGCCATTGCCACAAAAGCCTTTGCTGGCCCTCAGTCAGGAGTATCTTTTCCCTGACACTGCATTCCCTGTGTTACCCATCCAGACAGCACCCATTTGACCAAGGGAATCAAGCAGAAAACAGAAAACAAGACATTTGTAAAGATATTTTAAGAGCTACCACTGGTACATTACAAGTTGGCCTTCTGCAGGCCACTGACTGTGCAGCACAGGTTGATTGCCTAAAGAGATTCATTTATTTTAAAGGCAGCCAGCCTTCCACATACCACTGTATAAAATAAAGTGTGATACTGCTTATCCATTACCAATACCTCTGGCACATGCATTTAGAATTATTCCTCATTTATCCTCACTGCTATCTCTATTTTAGATCAAATATTCTATCACCTGCTGTTATTTTGGTTAATTAAAACGACCTTGGGAAAGCAGACCAGCCACAAATGCTTAATGCTACCCTGCTGATCCCTGAATAAGGGACTGTTTGATCCATCAGAAGCAGATATCAACTTCATTAACATCAACTCCCAACAATACCACCTGAAATTCTGTAACAGCTTCCAGCACCATTTCTTAACTACCATGACTTGTAAGATGAATATTTATTATTATATCCCAGCTTGGCTTTACAGACTTAATACTGTTAAGTTGAAGGGTGTTTAATCTCAAGGGCTTTGATGCCATCTCTTAAAAACTTCTGGAGCTCCAAGAAGCATTTCTAACTTAAAGAATATTTGAGTAGTTATTTGTATTTTTACAGTAAATATTGAAACTGCTGCCACAGACTGACCACTCGCCCCTCTTGCTGCTTCTTGGCTGTTTTCTTAACACCAGCAACTTCACTGAAGAGCTCAGGGCTGGCTGGTGGGAGAGGTTAAGCTATGTAGGCTCCAGTGGGAAGAGATAAATAGCTTCAACTGGACCCTGTGCTCAATGAGATCACAGCAAACCAGAACACCAGTGCCTGTCACAATATTTGCAAAGAGAAAAATGGGGCAATTAGGTCTGTCAGCACCGTGATTGTTTGTTCTAAAGCAAGTAATTCATCCTAAAATTCAAAAAGAAAATCTGGAAACATTGCTGGGAGTATACACCACAAGTCAGAACACATTCAAATTATTCCCCAAAGACACTCCCCAAGCCCTAAAGGGCTACATCAAGAAATAAGATTTGTGAGCAATTGTACTCACAGTAAGACCCTGTGGCAGGCCACTTGGGAGAAGTGGTTTGATTAAAATATTGGTGATTTGGGCATTGAACTTAAAACAAATTAAGGATGAGATTGTTTTTCTCGCCAATTGAAGGTTTTAATAATTGTGCAGAAATAAACTTATCACAGAAAGTATTTTGTTTTCACTCTATGGAAATTGTCTTGGTTAATTAATCATAAAGTAAACAGGTATTTTTACTTCTCCAGTAGCAGAGACTAAATATGACAGAAGTCTGCCCCAAAAGGTTGGGCTATTCAGCAAGGTATCAAGCAAGCATGAAGGTCCCTTACCTAGGGGCTATTTCATGGTATTTTAATAATAATAGAAATATTCCAGAGTGTTCCCAAGGGACCATGTACCCCTTGGATTATCTACAAAGAACGACTGGTAGGATAAAACAAAAGAAGACAGATAGAAGTTGACTTGTATCAGCACCCAGGGAAACTGAGTATCTGTACCTCAAGGTGTTTATCTGTCATCAATTTTTCAGTGGTAGCCAAAGACAAACAAAAGTCTGAAGTATTCACTGTAGACTGGGGGCTTCCAGTAGTTCCTTACATATGGAAAAGCATCGAGAAAGCCTGGAAGTGAGGGATAAACACCACACCATCCTCAGTGGGGAAGCAGGAGACAACCCTGCTGTAAACCACTGATCCCAGTGAACTGCCCGGCTCCTACAGAACGTGTTCCCTCTTGGGTCTCAGCACAGCCCTGGTGGGAAGAAACGTGGGGAGGAGCTGAAGCACCTCTTGAAGCTGTGTGAGTGAGAAAAGCTTCTCTGGCAAGGGATAAAGAGGAGTTGGGAAGAGATGCAGCAAGGAGAACGTGCTTGGGCTGATGAGCCAGGGGAGCAGCTCTGGAAGCAGCTCTGTGGCTGGGGAAAAGGCCAGAGCAGGAAAGACCTGAGGTGCTGGGCTGGCTTTTGGGATTATCCCCCTCACCCACCCCCTGTGTGCTGCTGTTTGAGTCAGGCAGAGCAAACAAAGCAGAGCCATTCCCCTCTGTAGCTTCTCCATCCCATGTACTGTGGGCAGGAGGAGCCAGGTGAGAGCACAGCACAGCAGTTTCACAATGGAACTGTCCTGTCATTCACTTGCTTGTGTGAGCTAAAAACAGCCAGCCCATCAAACCTGGTGCCTGACGTCTCGGAGATGCAAGATGTTCCTAGAATAGAAGCCTGTCTGCTGTGTGCATATGCTCAGTTTTACAATGATCCCTCATTTTATTCCCTCTCCCCAGGAAGGAAGCAGAACATCATGAATGGGGAGCAAAAAATACCATGGGCAAGCTGTAATGTCAGAAAGGCCAAACAAACTGCAGGGTGAAACAAGCAGGTAACAGGTCATTAACATTTTTATACAGTTTGAAATATTACCAAGAATTTGCCCTTTGAGCCAGAGAGGTCTCAGGCAGGTGGCAGGAGCACTCTGTGCCATCCACTGCCTTCACATCCCCTCCACAATGCAACTTTTTACCTTGAAGAAAATGAAGTAATAACAAGTAGGGAGAATGATTGCAACATGAGGAAGCAAAATAGAAGGAGCAAATCTTGGGCTTTTCTATTTCTGTGTTATGTAGAGCCAAAGCTTTTGTTAGCTGGGGATTCTAGTTCCAAAAAATGAAACATCACTGCCCCCTTCTGTAATCCAAGCCAGCTCTATCCTACCAAAAATATTTGTATGCAGCAGGGGGTAGTTACATGCCAGCTGACACAAACACATATTGAACTTGCCCAAAATATTAAACAAAAAGAATTAGTTAATTTTTCCATAATTATTTCCATGTCTGTATCAGTCTTCAAGAGCCTGGTAAAGATCTACCCTCAAAGAGAAGAGATACGGAATAAATACACTGGAGTTTATTGATTTAACAGCTTGTATATGAGGCAGAATCATGTCCAGCTTTCAGAAATTTCCAGCATTCTCTGAACTGTCATCTGGGCCCCTTGTCTAAAATGAATTAACTTTTTCCCACAGTTTTTAAAGAAATTATGTACAAAGTTGATGTTCAATTGCCCTCTGCTCCAGGGAAAATGGGAAATCACTGCCTGGATAACTTTTCCAGAAGGAACCTAGAGATACTCACCCACACCAAGTGCAAATGTTACCCTCCCAGCCCATGGGGTCCTGATTCAGCCTCCCTTTTTGCAAGCCTTAGAATTCCAAAGCAAATTTAATCTGCTCTTGCTCAGCCACGGTGTAAAGCAGCAATTCCCTCCTTCTGCCCACATTACCACACCTGCACTCAAGCTCTTCCCATTTCCCATTTCCCAGAGCCTTTCCTAGGACCTTTTCCTGCAGTAACATCTCTGGGCACCCACACCTGCTCTAAGCCTCCTCTTTTAAGTATTTTTACAGCTACAGCCAGCACACTCTCAAGGTTCTCATCTCCTGAAAGCAAAAGAAAAAAAAATAAAACCAAAAAAATGTGAGCTCACCAAACTGAAGGCTCTCTCATGCAAGTTGAAAATAGACTTGAAATCTAAAAATACTTTATTTATTGAAAGCAAGAAGCAGCAGCAGCCTTTAGCTCTGTAGGCTGGAACTCAGGATTCTGGATATCCCTGCAGTGCCAAGGCTGATTATTCCCTGGGGAGTAAAGTTACCTATTGGTGGGTTTGAGTAGACCCTACAGATCTTTTTCCTTACAATGGAAAAAGATTTCCTTCCTTCCTTCTCTCCTTTGCTGCTGGAAAGGACAGGTAACACTAAATGATTAGAGATGGTTGAACAGGAAAAGGCAAAAGAAAGGAAACTTCATGTGCCCACAGGTAATCAGAAAGTGGAAAGAGTTCTTCCCAATCTCATGATTATCCCTGTGGGAAAAGGTGCAAGCCAGCACCCTGTTGAATTGTACACAAATACAGATATTCTGCAGAACAGGGACAAGTTTCTAATGCTGCTGACTTGTCCTTTCCAGGCACAGCGTTCTTTATAGTGCTGCAGTGCAGTGAAGAGAAATCTCTATTAATGTTTATGAATTGCTAAGCCAAGATAGAGAAACCATCTGAATGATGAGATTCTTATATACAAAAATACAAAGAGTTATAGATTTCTTCTGCCACATTAAATAAACACACCAGGACTGCAAGAGTCCCTGTTAAGAGCCATTCCTCATCCAGCCCTGTGAGCCAGAGCTGATTTATGCTGGAGGGAAGATAAACATTTAGGTATGTTTTGAAAGCTGAGCCAGGGCCCTCACATTTTAATTGCTTTGAACTGCCCTATGATTTTTTATTTCATTTCAGTCCACAACACTGACACAGAGAGACACTGAAAGTAGAACACAAATATAATTATCTTACTGTCAGGTTGACTCAGTGGGGCATGAGCAGCTCAGTTTCAGTCATTACTGCTGGCAAGGCCAGAGATACTCTAATTTTTAATAAAACAACTGTCTCCTGATTCTGGAAGCACCGCCAACCAAATGTGTGCATCTCCAGGGCACTGCAGGAGGGATCAGAAGGCTGAGGGCTGGACTGGGACTAGGGAGAAAAGTGAACTATGAGAGAAAGAATGGTCAGGAAAGTAAAACTGGAGGAGTGGAGTGTGAAGAGGCATGAATGTCTTCCCTCATGTGGGGTCTGCAATGACAGGGAATGAAAGCTGATAACCCAAGGGGCTCTTTCCATCCCTGCACAAGTGGAAGGAGATTGACAATAATGTTGGTATCAGTTGATGAAGCCAGGCACAGAGGCCTTTTCTCCCCTTGCAGCAACCACAGACACAGCAAAGGAGCACACTTGGCCCCACACAGGCCCAGGCACTGACACACCATGCTGTGCCCAGGCTGATGAACCCACTGAACTCATGCTAGCACTCAGACAACAAACCAGCCAGGATTGTAAAGCTCTTCCCAACCCTCTTTAAAAAAGAGGAAAGCAGCCTGTCTGCTGTACTGCATGAGGACACATTCTGTGTTTACACACCACGTGTAAATGTGTGGAGGTGGTCTGCTTGGACTCACGGTGTGACTGCTGCTCAAATCAGCACTGGGTTTTGGCCAGGTTCCTCCCCACTCCCACTGTGACAACACACTTCTGAAGCCATTTGGCCTGGCTGTTTACAAACACTACAAGATGAGGACTATGTCATGATGCAGTTTGCTCTGCAAGCAGTGCTGTAGTTGATTTCCCAAGGCAGCTGCTGCCAGGCTCCTCAGAACTGCTTCATTTAGGGCAAAGAGGGAGCTCCTGGCACACACTGGAACTGATGGGAGGTGAGTTTTGCATCTAAGATTCCCCCAATGCAATCCAACAGCAGCTCTGTGGCTCATTCCCCCCACCTTTTTTTGAAATTGTCTCAGAAATTATTCCCTGGATACCCCACAGTATCACTGGGGACCAGCAAGGGCTGGGCAACTTTCCTCCTGAGCAAAAACACAATCCCAGTGAAGTCAACTATTCCTTCTAGACAAGTCCTGTGGCTCAGATGGCTTCCAGCAAGGAATGGCTTTTGCAGCCCAGGAATGGCACCAAGCCATGGCTCCCTGAGCAGTCACAGTGTCCATGTGCCAACGAGGTGGCTTGTCAAAGAGTAACATTTTGATGTCTGCAGGGCAAACCTGCTTCTAGGTTGAGCAAACGTGGTACTTTTGATCTGAAGAAACCCAGATAGTCTCATGTCACTATTTAAAAAACCAGAATAGCTTTGGTTTTATTTTAGTCTGAAACAAAAATAAATCTGGAAATCATGAAAGTTGCTGCAAAGCAGAATTGTTATTTCTTCTGCCAACTATGATATCAAAGACAGGCAGCCACGGATCACGGATCACTGAGTAGTTTTCACATCTTCCATAAATCCTCATTACACTGATCTTCCCACAAATATTGACTCTGATTCAGGAATGCACTTAAATATGTTCTTTTGAAGTCAGCATCACAGAGCTGAACTCCTCTGGGGAGGCACAGCAGCTGGCTGGGAGGTGTGAGGGGCAGGCCCTGGGCTTTGGGAGCCACATGAGCTCATTTCCCCTCCCAGGGCACAAAGGGCAGCTCAGGAATGCTCACATTTAACAGCAGTCACTGCCCTTCTTTTCTTGCACTGGCCTAAGGTGCCTACAATGGTTCCAAAGCATTAGGCTCAGAATTCTTGCTCTCAGCTGCTTGAAAATCTTCTGATATCTGAGCAAATGATTGATCATTTTCCTGAAGTCCTTTGCTTCACACTGTACATTGTAATGTAAACTCCTCATCCCTCAGGACTGACTCTGAGCTGAAAGCTGCCTTGGTGTGCCCTGGCCCTGCCACAAATGCTTTTACAGACAGTTCATGCCAAGTTCCACTCCTGAGCTTCAAATGGAGAACAGAGAAAACAGAATTTTTAAACTGGAATGATTAAGACACACTTTCTCCAGAACTTTGTAAAGGATGTTTGGGTTTTTAGATGAGCACATCTTTGTAAAATGATGCTGGTTTTTCTTAACATAAAGTTGCAATGCCCATGTCAAGGTATTTTCATTTTTATAGCTCAGCATATAATCTCTGAAATTCATCAATTAATATTTTTCTTCCCTGGAAGCTTCTGGGAATACTAAGTGCTGTTCTTTCTCGGAAGAAGCTTCCACCCTCTGGATCCCAGTGAAAGGGTTGCTACCACATCAGGACAGCAGGAGGGAGAAATACAAATAGACATACAGACATTTGGAGACATGGGGAGGTTTGGTGCTCCCTGTCAGCAGCTACCACAATTCTTACCATGAACTGTCAGGAACATGGACAGTTTTGGTGTATAACTCACACCAGGTGAATCTACTCCAGTAATTCTCTGTGGTCAGGCCAACTTGCAGCTAAATGATTTAAACTTTCTAAATATATTCCCATCTCAAGACACAAGCAGTATTTAAATACTTTTGCTGGGTTCCTCTATGCATTCTTTCATTGTGCTAAATAGAGCAGAGATAAGAAATGGAACAAAAGAAAAGATTATTTTTTATTTCACTACAGCCTTCAAAGGCAGGAGATGTGTTGTGTCCATAAAATACACAAACACATCCTCAAATGGAAGAAACTGGATAAGCACAAGTTGTCATCAGGAACTGTCAACAGAAAAATGACAGAGCCTGGGCTGTAACATATGTGCTCAAAGAAAGCACCACATTCAGTGCTTTCAATATCCAGAATTGATTCCTGGAGGGAGCTGGTTGTGTTTCCCGTGCCATTCTTCTGTAAGAACCCACAGCTAATCACAGATTTCCAGAAAGTTCAGGAAAATCTTGTCAAAATTACTGATCATAAAAATCTAAGACAAATGTTTCACATGTCACGATGTTTCCTCTTTTTTCACAGACTGCAGGACAGACTGACTTTATGAAAGGCATTAAAGCTGCATCAATAGCTATCAAATCACTTCTACTGAAATAATTCCTAAATTACCTTCCAAAATTGCAGGTAAAGAGTAAGCAAAGCCCAAACAAACAAGAAGACAACCAGCAGAGCATCACATACAATCCCAGCCACTACAGAACCCTTGCTCCTCTCTCCTCAGTTGTCCCTCCCAAGAGCAGGGGCTATTGCCATCCTGGCCTCTTTTTTTTTTGTCTGAAAACTTGCATGAAGTAGAAAATGTTCTTAAAATGCCAAGTATCTGCTTTTTTCTCTTTTTTTTAAAGAGTAAGTTCATGAGAGTAGAGCATTCCAATGTGTCATTTGATTACAAAACAAAGTCAGCCATTAGCAGGAGGTTTTCTGAGGGCTTTCTGCTTGTGCTCACTTGAGCAAATTCTGAGTGCTCCCTGTTAGACCCATGAACCCAGGGGGTAATTTGGTTCTATTCCATCGAGTTCCCTCCATCCTTTTGCACTGATGAACTGCAAATCCTGCACGAATGCCTGAGTCACTTTGGCTGCCTCTGCTGGGCTGTGCTGTGACTGAAAAGCAAAGAGAGGCCAGATATCCCCTGGCAGTTTTCACTTGACTGCAATTAGACAATTTTCAGTGATGGGTGGGCAGTGGCCAACCAGCTGCTGGGTAAACAGCCAAAGGGATGGACAGCAGAACCTCTGTCATCCATGGAAAAAATATATTGGAAAAAACCCCAAATAATGGCTCTGAATCCCAATCTTTTCTATGGTCTGCCCAAAGACAAAATAGAGACATGATCTGCTTTATCTCTGTCCCTTTCCTTTAAAATGACAGCAAGGATCTCCTTATGTTGGAAAGTGATTTGAAAGTCTTTGGAAAGGATCCAAAGCCAATGCACCTTTCAGGATGGGAAAGTTTTCTGCAAAAGCCAATGGGAAAAGTTGGGGGAAAGGTTTTAAAAATCACGAAATCCCGAAAGCTTCTGAAATTTGTTTACATCAGTTGGGTATCTTGAAAGCCCAGAACCAAAGGAGTTGTGCAGGCCAGAAATGAAGACAGAATCCTGATATTGCATCAAATATTCATACAGAGAGATGGACAGATTTGCCCAGATGTGATTTTTGTTTTAAAGGAAGCAGAGCACAAACCACATTTTCTGTAGGGACTTCCTCATCACTTGGATGCACTTCTGATTGAGGAATGGCCAATGCTCCCTGGTTACTCTGTAAATGAGTATATTTGTGTCAATGAGTGTATTTGTATATTCTCTAAAAATACATACCTCAAAACACAGAACTGCAAAACCTGATTCCAGAGCACTGCTAAAATGATGGAAAACAGAGTCCTCTAGTGGTCTCTGCTTGCCATAATATTAAAAGCAGTCAGCAATTTTTCAGGGAAGAAAGTTCATGATCTGGAACAGGACCTCACAAGAAATAAATCTTAGTCCAAAGCTAGTAATAATCAGAGAAAATTTCCCCCATGGAGGTCCAGGAGATATATAAGGCTTTGAAAAAGACCTTCCAAAGCAGGATTGTAGATACAGAAAAAGCTGAGGAGGGAAACAAGCGGAAAAAACAATTTATGTAAACTTCCCAAGAAAACCAAGGGGAGGAGGAGGAAGCTTTGCCAAAGTACATATTAAAGGAGCTAATGAAAACATGCCAAGAGAGCAAGGGAAAAAACAGGATAATGGGGAGAATAAACAAGACACAGGGTACAGGTGTGTTGGCACTGAGACCTACTTGATGACCATGCCAAGTTGACGAGAGTAGAGGTCTTCACATGCAAAATAATGTAAATAATTTGACACAGTAGAAATAGGTATGTACATGTTGGTGAAATAGCTATGTATGTGTTGGTGCCAGTTGTGTAGATGTTTTATTTCAAATCAAGAATTCACTTTTGTATACAAAAAAAATTAAAATGAATATTCATACATTCACCTGGTAGGAATCCTGAATAATAGCTCGTGATTGCAATAAAGGCATAAAATGAAGATTTGTAAAATGATCAGCTCTTTCTTTGAAGATGTTAAAATTTAGTGGTATCAATAAATAAAAGCAAATGGCAACAGAGCATTCCTAAATTACACAAGTAAATCCTGACCTCTGCTCTGTACACCCCCAGATCTGAAGCAATCCTTTGGCAAAGGCACACAAGCAGCCATAAAAACCTGGCAAGCAGCAGTTTCTGAGGAAGTTTGTGTGGTCCTTGTACCAGACAGTTCCAAGCACTGTCACTACAGCCTTATCTCAGGAAAGCACTGGGAAAAATCTGCCCTCCCTTTAAAGCAGGACCTCATCAGTCAGAGCTGTGGGGCTCATCTGTCAGGACCATCAGCTTCGCCCTCTCTCCAGCATCTCCAGCTCCACCTCTGCAGAGTTAGAGCATAAAAAGAGAAGTTCCACACGCAAAAATCCCAGGGTCAAACCTCGCCTGGCTCTGTGTGCAGATGCAGCTTCAAATCTCTACGCCTACACCTGATTTCTCCTCTCAGTGCTGGCCTGGCTTTTATCAGCTTCACTACTTGTAGTGCACACACCTATCACAAAAGTATCGCTGAACTTAGTCACAGACATAAAATAAAGTTTGAAAAGATCCCATCTTTCATACAGCAGGGGAAATGATTCCTTTTGAACACGCTGTCAGCCTCAAGCAGGGTAAAGGATTGGTGCAGAGTGCTCAAACCAGTATTTTGTTTTGTATTTTGACATGTGCCAAAAGCTTCCACAACACTGGGAGCTGCTGTGCCTGAACCAATGCAGAGCTGCAGACCAAACAAGCCCATGGAGGTACAACTTGGGAGGTAATTTCAGTGCCAAACAGGCAAAGATGTACAATAACCTAGGACAAAAAATACTCAGAAAATCATCACTCCACTGGCTAACAAATGCAGGAATGCAAATTAATTTTCATAAGGGCAGCTGTCTCTTGCTGGTTTTGCAGTAGGTGTGACCACACAGCTCCTTTTTCTTCTAAATGGGCACGGAGTTTGTGTTTGGAAGTACAAAATTCTGACTGCTGTTGTGCTGCCTCCATCAGCCCCCTGCCTCCCCCCAGTAAACTGTGATTATTCCCTCAGACCCTGTAACAGAGTCGTTGTCTGCAATGACAGTTTTGGGGGCAGCTTGGCAGAGCTGAACTGCTCGTGAGGCAGCACTGTCAGAGCAGGGGGCAGAGGAGAAACTCTTTATTTACTAGTCTGCCAGGATGACACTCAAAGAGCAAGAGATGCTTTTTATGGACTGTGAGTCTGGTGGAAATGATGGAGATCACAGAAACATGGAATGATTGAGGTTGGAAGGGACCCCTGGAGGTTACCTTGTCCAGCCCCCCTGCTCAAGCAGGGCCACCCAGAGCAGGTTACCCCAGTGATGAGTAAAGCTTACTCAGGGCTGGCAAAATCACTGTTAGTTTCAGCCACTGTTCACATTGGAAAGAAGTCTTGATCAGTAACAGCCCTAATTTTTTTTATAATAGTAATAATTGTGCTGAACCTCAGTTTCATGAACAGAGCTGAGCAAGAAGGTAAAGATGGGACATTCTTTGCAATCCTGCAGAGCTTCAGTGCCACAGCCAGGAGCCAGTCACATTTCTACCCACATTTCCAAGGACAGGAGGCAGTTTCTGATGCTCAGTTCTGCTCCTGCTTTCTCACAGACAAGTCACAACCCTCCTTCCAACAATTAGCACACATTCCCATCTTCTGAGGGGAGTCAAGGAGGACAGCAGGATCTTACAGCATGTGGCCCTCTCAGAGTAAGAAACATAATGGATTTCTAGTTGTGACACTGAAGTGGTAGGACTGGAAATGTCAAGTGCATTTACTCACTGATGGCTGTAGAAATAAAAATACACTCAGTGCTCCACAAAATCCAATCGCTATTTGCAGTATCCAAACGTGGTTATTTTCCAGCCAAAGTTTCTACAACTTCAGCTCCTGGTTGTGTAACCACCTGCCCAATATTGCAAGTGCAGAGAAGCTTTTTTCTCCTCTCCCCCCCAGTAATTCAAACAATAACCTTTGTCTCCCCTGGTTCTCCTTTTTGCACATTGAGTCCCTGTTTCCCACAGGTTCCACCTGCCTCTGCTCTACAGGCAGAAGGGGTGACATCTCTCTCAGTCCCTGGGGAAGCTGCCTCCTCAGCATGGTCCCTGAAAATCCAGGACACTGCTGACCCCATGAGTTCTTCCCCATCCTATATTCCTAATCATTTTCCAGAAGGCAATGTGTCCTTCCACGTGCTAATAAGGTCTTTTCATAGTCTGTGGGCATAATCCAAATGAAAGTCATAACCATAACAATTTAATTAGAATTATTAAATCCAAACAGCCAGAAGTACTTAATTAAATAAACAGCTACATTTGTGAGCAGAGACATACTCCAGATCACTGCAGTCATAAAATTCTCACTGTGCAAAATTATGAGTTGTTGTTTGATAACAATCAATAGAAGAGACCATTGAATAAATACCTTCTGACTTGTTTTCCAAACCATCATACTGGTCCCAGTTGTTTGCCAGACAGATATAAATAACGCTGCAATTGTGTTTCCAGTTGTGCTGATGTTGGTATCTAAATAACCCCTGATATGAGCAGGCAAAAACAGGAGGCAGGCAGTCTGTCAAACCTCTCAGGTAATTGGCACTGTAACCTCGTGCAGGGCTGGGGCTGCCAGGCCTCCTGTCCTTGTCACTTGTGCTCTCAGCACGGCCTTTTGGTGTGAGGTTCAGAGAAATACAGGGACACCTGGCACATGGATGTGTCCCACAGAGACTGCACTGCTGGACAGGGCCAAGGATGGAAAATCTTGAAAATAAGGGATCATGGAATAGCCTGAGTTCAATAGAATATCATAGAATATCCTGACCCACAAGGATCACCAATGTCCAACTCCTGGCCCTGCTCAGGACAGTCCCAAGAATCCCACCCTATGCCTGAGGGCATTGTCCAAATGCTTTTGGAACTCAATATACAGAAAAGAACATGGATAAAAGATACAGAAAAATTCCAACATGCATTCACAAATTATTACTAGAGATGACAGGCTAGGAATCCAAAACACACATTATATTGAGGGCATTGCAAATCTCTTACAGGTCTCAGTAAAATTACTGGCTTTGCTTATTCCTCCCCTGAGGCAAAACCATCCACATTCATCTGCACGAAAACCAGAACTTGCTTCTTCTGGCTCGACTTCATTTTGAACCCCTCAGAAATGTGCAAACGACAAGGAGCCAGACTGTCCCCCACCCCTCAGAGGAAGCCCTCCAAACGATCCCTTTCCTTGGCCTGGAAGATTTTCAGAACATTTGGGCGGAGCAAACACACCACAGACACAGAATTTCCGTTTGCTGCTCTCTGGCCCCGCTTCCTTTCCGCCTTTACCCACGTTGTGCCTCAGACTGTTGTGAGCTGTGTCGCCCCTAGAGCACCACATAACACACATAAAAGAACACACAAAGCCAACAGAAACCCTGGAGGAACCATTTGTGGAGCCTCTTTCCCAGCGATTCACCCTGCAAGCAGCAGATGGCATCCCCATGGCCACGGCCGCGTCCCGGGGCAGAGCTCACCTGGCACAGCAGCCCCTCCAGCCCCACAGCCCGAGAAAACCCTGCCCTTTCCCACCTCTCCTGCCTTTGGGTACCACTCAGGGCACTGCCAGCTAAGCTCAGCCTGCCCAGGGAATCTGCTGTGCTCTGGGAAAGGCAGCTTTTCACCCTCTTAACCAGTGGAACGGCAGTGACTCCCTGAGTTTGGTACAATCTCTGCCCATGGTGAAAGGCTGACTCTCAAATCCTGGTGGATGCACAGGCACTCATGGCATGGCTGCTTCCTGGCTGAGCACAGAGTGGGCAGAGGGAGGTGGTTCACATCCCTGTAGAAAAGGCTGTTTGCAACAAGGATCATCCCAAGCCCAGGGCTTTCAGCAGTGCAGGCCTTTAGGCTCACTCACTTGGAATTTAACTGTATGAATTGTCAGTAGCGGGCAGCCCTTGCTTTGTAGAAACTTTGAACTCTGCTCTTTGGTGTCAATCTGCATTGTTTTCTGCCTTTGAAAGAAGAAATGTGTCCTGTATGAAATATCTTAGCCTGCTAATAATTTTTGACTGATGTTTTCCTGCAAAGAAAGCAAGCAATTGTCTGCGTATTCCACCCTCAGCTCTTCATGTGCTTCTCCTGGTACAGCCACTTACACAAGCACAGAATACAAAGGGGAATAAAAGGGTTTGCTGTTTCT
Source organism: Climacteris rufus (assembly GCA_013398175.1). Classification (NCBI taxonomy): domain Eukaryota; kingdom Metazoa; phylum Chordata; class Aves; order Passeriformes; family Climacteridae; genus Climacteris; species Climacteris rufus. The sequence continues at coordinate 462,529 of VZRZ01001325.1, forward strand.
TCATACAAATGTATAGGAGAATTCAGAAACTACACCTGGCAGAGAGAAGCAAATCCTCTTCTTTGGGATTAGGACCTACATTTCATGATCTGCTTCGTGCCCTGCTTCTGCCAGGTGCCATCTGAGGTAAATCTTGTCTAATTCAGTTCAAATGCAGAAAGAAACAAAAATAAACTCAACTTTCCCCTACAGTTCCTGTAACCTTTCCCAGTGTAATTACGATCTCTATTAGGGTTTTAGATAGGAGAACAAAACTGAGGAGAACTTGGTTGTAACTTTCTGTCTGGACTTGGCTGCCCCACGTTGTGAGGCTCATGGCAAATAAAGCCTCCCTGACATAGCATGGGAAGTTTTCTATACTCAGAAAAAAAAAAATCCAAGAGCAACAATATTTATTTTCCACACTCCATTAGTAGCCCAGAAGCAATTCAAGCAAGTTACCAGAAACTGAACCCAGCTAATTAAAAATAATGTTCCAAAGCTCCACTGAAGTGTTTTGCATCTGGAGCCAGCTTCTGCAAATAAACATACACAAAACCAAGGACAAATCACAATAAATCTAAGCAGACAGGTACAAGCAAATTGGTCTGTGGAAGTGACATGTCTCTCTGCTTAAATGTCTACCACAAATCCCAAGGAGACGTGGTAGGATTTAATCTAATTGGGTTTGCCACTTCCCTGCAGCTTAATGTGAGAATAACAGCAATTATATATGACTGTACTTAGCTCAGTACCAAAAATCCATTTATTAGGCTATTACAAGCTATAGAAAGCAGGGGTTTGAGATCATTTGGATATGCTGGTTACACACTTGGCCTGCTAGTTGTTTTGTGGTTACAGTTTCCAAATTGCCACTGATGAGGTGGTGGTAGAAAAGCAGATGCAGTTAAGCATTCCAATGGATGGCTTAGAAAGGTTTTCTTCTCGCTTCAGAATCCATAATGGCACCTTATATGTTGGCTCAGTGCTCTGCAAATCTCGTAACATTCAGCAGGAGCCTGGGTAGCCAAGAGGTTCAGAAATCTGTTCATCATAAAACAAAGCACCTTTGCAAGTGTGAGGCCCCACAGAGTTGGCACAGCACGGCCCAGAGATGTGAAAAGAATTACATTTAAGGCCAGCCTTATGGGGCAACAGAGAGAAGCCTTGTTTTGCAGCATTTGAGAGGGTGCAATTAGCAAGAAATATAAGAAAAGCCATTGGGCCATTCCAAAAAAATGTGGTCTTGCCACTCTTCTGCCTGTTTGTCCCCCAAGGGGAGCAGCTGATGGTGCCCTCACCACGGAGCTCAGCACGAGAAGCTGCACAGCCCTGTCCTTCAAGCCTTTGTCAGCTCACACAACCAGAATAAAACTCTTCTTGCCAAGCAGATGTTTGCAAATGAGGCTGGAAACACTCACCATTTCATTTTTCTAAACCATGGTGAGTGCTGGGATAAAGGTGGATTTTTTTTGAAGTCTGAAAATCTTCACCTGTAGCCACAGTTCTCCAACGTTCACCCAGTTGGCACAAAACCACAACAAATGGGTCCTTCAGCTCTCCCATGCTGTAGTAAGGGGAGGATTCAGGGGCTCTCTGTCACCTGTCAGACACCACTCAAGAGGTCTTGGGGCTACATTCAACCTGTAGATTTGTTTTCAAAGCCAGCCTTAAAATATGGGAGCCTTACATTCAGCACCTGGAATTATGACGGCTTGGTTTTGCTGCCAACACACTGAGTAAAAATGCACCCATGGAGACAGAGACTGTGAATGTCTTAACTTTCCATCCAGAAACTTTCCAGTCTAACTTTCCCATCCAGTCTAACTTTCCTGGCAGCTGAGATGTTGATAACCTTGCACAGCAGTCTGGGTTACACATAATTTTGAAGTGATTTCTCTCTCAGTGGCTCAACTCTGATCCAAACAGACAAATATCACAAATTAACACAATTCCACTGAGCTCTGCCTGAATCAGAGACACCCCACCAATTAACTGCATGCTGGAATTCAAAGAATATTAGTTAAGGTCCCTGTGCAACTGCTGCAACATACCACTGTGAAAATCTTCTCTGGGAAGTGACTAAATTTAAACCTATTTATGGGCATTGCTTTTGGTTAAAAGAACACTAAGCAGAAAGGATTGTTTGGCAAAATCATCATCCTCATTGCTCTCATTGCAGCACCACAAACATGGGTGGCAACCTCTCTCCTAAGGTGGAGCCAACCTGAACCAGTCTGGTTTTCTCCTGCCTTCTGGCCTTAGGATTGCTTAGAAAAGTTGCAATTAACATAATTACCCTGACTGATGTCTAAAATGAATGCACAGTTCAAGTCAGCAGCTGTCAGGCCTGGCTGTGCATTTGCAGCCCCTTCTGTCCCCACACACCCCAACCCCTGTCCTCACCCTTGAGCAGGGCTGGCAGTGGCATTGGGCACTTCAGTGCCTCCTCTGAAGGAAAGGCTCCAGGGCAAGCAGAAACTCTCCCAAATCAGGACAAAGGGCTGCTGAGGGCCAGCTGCCACCCAGCCCTATGGATGGGTGGGCAACTCCAGGATCTGCCTTTGTGTTCCCACTCCCCTGTACAAAAGCTGCTAAAATCCTACTGGGAAACAGGCTCTTGTTTGCCCTTCTGCAAGGAGCAGAGTAGGATGGTGAGGTGTCACCTCCCAGTGAAGAGGACCACACATGGTAGCATGGTCTGTCTCATGGTAGCACAGTCCCTGGGGTTTCCTAAGAGAAACTCCAAGATCAAACACCAAATGTGGTGGGTGCAGCTACCCTGGGCAAAAAGTGGTTTTCAGAATATTCACCTTGACCAGCCCAAGTCAAGGGCCAGTTAAATCCTTGTGAGGTAACTCTTTATTCAAAAGTCATGTTTAACATGCTCATATCAGAGACACTTCAGTCAGCAGGAGGGGGGTGACCAAGTATTTCCCCAGAAATTGTAGCTGAAATGGGGACACACTAAAACACTGACTCCTCAGAAGACACATGCTGTAGCACTGCATTTATCAGGATGGGATCTCAAATGGCTGCAGTATATCACACCCCAGCAAATTCACTGCACCACACAACCTGATGCCACATGACAAAGTGTGACAACTGATCTGTATTGCTGAGGAGAGACTGTCGAGATGTGCTGAATATTTTCTAAACTGCTATCAGAAAACATATGTTTCCAAGGGGTAATGATACAGTGGGTCTGAATAACTCATAAAAATTATGAATGAAGTGTTCTCACCTTCATTTGACCTTTTTTACTTCTCCAGCAGACAGAGCTAAATGTGTAGCACAGCAGAACGCATCTGAAGAAGAGACAGATGATAATAAGAAGCTGTTAAGAGCTGCTCACTCCGCTGGCTCTATTAGTTCAGCTTGCTTGCACAGAAAGAATCTCCCTGCACGTGTGAACATGAGCACAGATCAATAACAGGAAATATCCAGGCTGATCCTTTCTCAGCCTGAACTCCTCCAAACAAGATGCACACACAGTCCAATGCCTCGTGGAAGGCTGGAGACAGGGGTTGTGCACGAGGAACCACAGAAATTGTGGTGCTGTTCTCCCTGCACAGAGCATCTCCAGCACTGCCTGGGAGCACTCAGCCCACCTCTGGCTGATGGCACTTTACAAAGGTACCTGGATGCTTTCACTCTTACTTTCCTGTCTCCCACACCTATAGCCAAGGTCTGCTGGGCTACTCACCTTGCCAGAGAACAGAAGAGATCTTACTTGCATGTAAAAATATGACTGCTTGACATATTTTTCAAACAGTGAAAGGAGAGCAATATTTTTCAAAGTCAAGAGGAGAGCAATACCTGTGTGCCCTTAGACACAAGCACAGGGTGTAAAATACAGGACAAGACAGTTTGGTCAACCAAAACAAAGCACCTTCTGTCCCTAAGAAAGGAACCCACAGATTGGCAGGAGTGGTTTCAATGCAATCAGCCTGCCCTGGGAGAGGAGGAGTGCCTGAGTTCAAGGCTTTATAGCCTGTCTGCTCATGCCTCACATCTGTCAATTCTTTTTTCCCACCATCACCCGTGGGTGCTGCGTTTTCACCACATCCTGAGTGCAGGATTTCAGCAGCTGGGAGTGCTTGGTGGTCTAAGAGCCTCTGCCAGCTTTGGGAGCTCTCTCTTTCCCTTCAATGCTATCTGGGTCAGGTACTGATTTAACTGCCAGTTTATCCCAAATAAAGCTCTGGAAGCTATTTTCATTTCTGGGAGTGTATGATCCAAACCTAGCCAGAGGCCAGCTGGCAGTTATCTCCAGTGGTCACTGGGTTTCCCAGCTTTGATGTGCCCATGACTTTCTCTCATCTCTGACATTAAGGCCCAGGGCACTTTGCAGGGCATAGATTTTTCTGAGTCTCCTTGTCTTATTCTGCATCACCTGCCTCACTCTCCTGCCAAGGCCTGGGGCATGATAGGCATGAGGAATGTGCAGCATTTTGTCACTGAGAAAGGAGGTTTCACGCGCTCTGCTAAACAATCCCAACAGATGCTGCTAAGAAGGTTGAAAAGTGATTTTCACAAGGCTATAAATTTCCTTGTGGTTCAGCCTGTGGTCTCCAGACAGAGCCAGGGCTTCACACAAATCCATGGAAAGGATTTGGGTCCACACTGGGAGTTCTCAGAGGAACTCAGGGGGGGAATTACACTTGAGGAGTAGAGCAGGTACCCCAGAAACAGGGCTGAGTGGGAGATGAGCACTGCTGGGTGCCAGGGCTCTTCTGGCAGGGCACAGTCAGACGTGTTACACCCATCTCCCTCTGCTTCCTGGCTTGTTCTTTAACACCTTGAAGCATCAGGGAGGAGGCAGGAAACAACATTAAGGACATCTATCAACTAATTGAAGCCATGCACAGGAGTCTGAACAGCAAATACCCTGCACAAGTACTAAAGCACTGCAGATGTTAAAAAGGCATGAGGTAAAAAGGAGGTGATTGCAAAGGGGTGTGAGTGAGCATCAAACACAAAGGAAGTTGTAATGAGAGCAGGAGCGTGAAGAGTGACAATTCAGCATGGGAAAGATGAAGATGGAACAAGAATGGGATCAAGAGAGAGCGCACAGAAAGGATGAGGAGGAAGAAAAATTTGAAATGGAAACGATGAAAATGGAATATGATTTCCAGAGGGAAAGAATAAGGGTGAATGAGGGTCCTACTGGGTCAGCCCATGCATATTTAGTCAGTTATAATAAGGTAAAATTGCTTCCTCATTACAAAGAAGGGAATGATGTTGATATGTTTTTGCAGTCTTTTAAAAAACTGTACAGAACTTATAATTGGTGAGAGGAGGCATGGGCAGCACAGTTCAGCCCCTGTGCAATGGGAAAGCCCTGGAGGCCTGTGCCAGGCTGGTTGATAATGACTGCCCTGACTAGCAAATTGTGCAGGGAGCCTTCCTGAGAAGGTATGGGCTTGACCCCAGAGACCTGCAGGGTTACACTTAGGTCTCCAAGGAAAGGATCTGATAACTCTTTTCCTGAATTGGCTGTAGAAATGACAAATTTATTTAACAGGTGGAGAGAAGGTGAAAAGACATCTGTATCTGTTTTTTTTTTTCCTTTTTTTTTTTAATGATGAAATTATCTTGAGGAGCAGCTTCTAGAAGATGTTCTGAAAGACGTGGAAGCCTGCTAGACAGAAACTCTTGCTATTAAATTTTTCAGCCTATTAATCAAAGCAGTATTTTTAGGAGAAAAGTAATGGGAATCCTATCTACTTCCACAAAGACCTGCTCCTTCTTTCAGAAACAACCAGAGATAGATAACAAAGTACACAACCGCCAAAATCTTATAAGCCACACTCTATTACCTGAAGAACATAATAACAGCCCAAATCTCATTACATTTCATATGCAGAGACCACAGATATGCCATGGAATGTACTGAGGAGATCAGTCCTTGTGCTTAATTCAGCACTGGAAGAGCTTTACAGGAGCAAGTTCAGACACAGTTTGCTGAAAGAGCCTTAGTAGAAGCACTGCCACCAGCCTGTGTTTCCAGAGGTGGGCTGGCTTCTTCCTCCTGGAGAGCATCACCCACAATGCAGCCACATTCCAGCCTGCATTTCCATTTCAAACAAAGCGGGAAGTCCTGCAAAGTGCAGGAACAGGAGACAGATGTTTTTCTCTGCTCTCTGAAATATTTACTACTTGTAATGAGTCTGTAAAACTCAACGTTGACTCAGCTACTGCATTCCCAAATGCCTTCCAGACCCTTGAGTCAATCTGCTCTCTGCCTGGCCATGTCCTGCTGCTTCCTCTCACACTTCCCTCAGCACCTTTCCCTCCAGCTCCAGGCACAGCACAGCCCTGGTAACCAGCACAGCACAGCAACTGCTTTGCACCAGGCTCTGCAGCCAAGGCTGCAATGAAGAAATTTGCTGTCTTCAATGGAATTTTCTTTCACTTCTTTTCACTATGGATCATTTTCCTTTCTCTTTTAACTCACCCATTTTCTCATTTACTTCCTAATACTCTTAACAGAATATCCATCGTACTTTTTACTTACCTTTGAGTGTTTTAACTTCAAATTCCCTCTGAAGCTGCCCTGCCTGCATCTGCAGCCCCCTTACTGTTGCCATCATTTGGGCTTTCATTTAGCTGGCTTTTAATTTTCTGAATAGATTTGGCATAGATGGTTTCCTGAATTTTGAGGTGAGAAGAGAACAGAATGTTTCTTTCCCCTTGAACTCCTGCTTCTCTTCTCATCCTTGTGTAAAAGTCTTATATCCCCTATAAGGGTTTCAGTGGAAGAACTACCACCACTTACTCACATCTTATTTCCCTCTTTGTACAGAGATCACATCCAGGCAGGGGTGACATCAAAGGGAGCAGATTTTGGTCTAATGGCATTCCTGGAATATTTCCCTTCAGTTCCCACAGCTGTACATGCTCTGTCCTATTTCCCATGTGTGCTAGTGTGAAAAGAGCTGCCTCTGGGTCTCTTCAGGATGGCCAGTGCCCTCCTTTCTGTCACCTTTAATGGAGGTTTTGCCTGCACATCCCAAAGTACTTCAGAGGAAAGCCAATGCCAATGTCTACACTGGACAAACAGGGAAACAGAGGCACAAAGTGACTCTTATGAAGTCACACAGCTCAGAAAAGCCCCATAAATTTCTCATGCAAATGCTTTATATCTGATGCTGAACTTCTTCTCCAATTCCCTCATTCTGCCTCAGCCCTGACAGACAGAAAAATCCTTAAGAGAAATAGTGCAAGATCCTGAGCTGTCCAGCATAGACGAGTTGTTTTGCCTGGTATAAGCTCACAAGCTGCTCCTGGTTGATCATTTATCCCTTGCTGAACAACTACAAGCTACAAGAATTCTGCTGGAGCACTTTGTTGAGCTCAGACCAGTTCACAGAACACATCCAGGGAAAGCACGTGCTGGATTTAAAGCCAGGTTCAGGTGCTCCTGTGGTTTGGCTGTGAGCATTAGAGCTCCACATAACAAATAGGGGGGTATTTTAATCTTCTATAACTGCATGAGATTCAGATTTTAATTGACTTCTTCCCTCCTGAACTCATCTCATAAAGTGTGTTAGGTATATCTGCTGAGTAAATAGAAAACAATAATATGTTTAAATGTCTGCCTAGAGAGTTTCTTCCACCCCAAGCTGAAAATCGATACAGCTCAGGGAGACATCTCTTGTTAATATAACTTTTCCTTTCAGCATGTTTCTAACATGTTTAATATTTTCCAGTGTTATTTGGCTGGCACTGAAAGCCCAAGCAGTGTCACCAGATCCCTGAACTGGGACTCCAGGGATGTGTATTCCACTCTTGGAGCCATTTTTAACACCTTGGACAAGTAAGTACAGCTCTCCAGGCCCTTATATCCATTCCCAGCCTTTCCCTTTTGGGCTTTGTTCCTGTAAAGATGTGTGCATATATTTGATTGTATAAACTGTGTAGGTATTTTGTGACTGTGAGCAGCCCAGTGATTTAAAGTCACTGTAAAATCCAGCATTTGAATCTTTGTAAGACACAGCTTTGAATAGTGCACTCTCAGATTGTGCTGAATTGGGATCATTTGTCTATCAAATGTGATGCTCCCAAAGTCAATCTACCTGTAGCACCCCCCCC
>VZRZ01001325.1:470640-519416 GCA_013398175.1 Climacteris rufus
CCAAAAAAAAAAGCCATTTGTGGTGCTCTTGTCTGGCCTCCAAGTCAGATTTCAGGCTTGGGGTTGAGCAGGGAGGAAGTTTGAGGTGAATTGCATCTGTCCCTGGGCTCTTACAAATAGCCTGGATTTGCCCCTCTGGACTGAATACTGTCAGACTGAAAATAAACGTTGGAAAAACACTCTCCATTTCCTCCCCTAAATCAGCCTATAAATAACATCTGTGGTCCAAAACGGCCCTGATCCTACCTCAGGAATGGCTGCTGAGCTGCAGCAGTGACAACAACAAAGAGAGGGGAATTGGTTAAGTACTGTGGGGGTTAAAATCTGTGCCCTGAACAGTAAATTTTATGGCTGAAAGTGAGTCTTCTATAGTATCATTTATTATTGCAAAAATGATTGGAACTGGGGACCATGGCACTATTACCTGTTACTGCAGATTTATTGAAAATTAGCAATTCCATTTATATCTATGAGATTTCAGGGATTATTCTGTTATAGACTAGAAAACTGACAGATTTATAATGCTGGAGAATCCAGTTGTACCAACTAATAGAGCCAGTGAGAAAATTTAGAGGTTTGTACTCCTAAAGGAGTTAACCTTTGGATAAAGAAACATTTTTCAAGTAGCATCTGAGAAATTATTGGATTCATAAATTTTCGCTGCTGCAGCATGAAAAATATTCATTTCCTGGGGTTTATATTTTTGTTCAGGAAAGCACAGAAAGCAAAATTTCATCCAAAATAATTTCACTCCACTCAGAGCCCCGCTTAATTGCTGCTGTACCTTGTGTGAACCCTTTGGCATTTATTGGCAGAGTTTGCCTGGCTGACCCTGAGGAAATTTTCAAGGTATGAATCTTCTAAATTCATTAACATTGTATTGATTTGAGTGAATTTGATTTTACTTTAATTTTGACTTTTGTGTACTCGCTGGACTCCTCAAAAATTGACCCAAACCTGTGAAGGTATAACATTCCTGCCAGGATGTTGGGAGTTCTTTTGGTTGTGTTTTTCTGTTGTTCATTTTTTAATATGTGAGATCTCTGAGTGTGAATGAGCTTGGATAACTCAGCTGTCACTTTTGCATGGCTGCTTTAGTATTGATTCTTGCAAAAAGTGGAAAACTGGAAAACAAATCTGCAATTTATCTATGAATATAAGTATATGAGAAAAACTTAATGGGGCCCCAGCTCCTTAGTAATGTGAGAACAGTGATCATTGTGTTCCTACACAACACAATTAAAATCCATCACCTAATAACACAGATCACCCAGGATGCCATTCCTTTTCCCATTCAATCCTCCCTAATCCCTCTTCTTCAGGCCTGTTAAGGAGGTGGCTGGGCCTGAATCAGAGCTCAGCTCTGCTGAGGGAAAACATTATGAATTCCTTGGGAAAACCCCAATTTCTCATATGGGAACAGAGGTAAGGAACTGTTTCACTGATTTCAGCAAGGAAGAATTCAGGCTTGGACACTGCACTGTGAAGATTCATTTTGGCTATTATTAACTTATTGCTATTTTTGTCTGAATTACATATACAGATAAACAGATTTTTAAAACTACTTTTTAAAATAACTCAAGGTTTTATAAATCACAAAAGCTTCAGGTGCTAAGGTCTGGAAAGGAAATAAATGTTGAATTTCAGTTAAAGTAATCCAGAGTGCTCCCACTTCAAAGGAGAAGAAGAATGACAAGTGTTTGTAATATGGATCACATCCCCACCCCAGTGGCATCAACTGAGTTTGGTTATTAACTTTGGAAAGAGGGAAAATCCTTTATCTAAGAATCTCTGAGGACAAAAGGCCCTGCAATTACCCCATCACTTCACAATCAATAAGGCCAAAACTGTGCAAACAGTTATGATTCCATCACTCTGTTATAACACCACTCCTATAACTTGGGAATAGGGCAGTTCTAAGTGCCCAGTGTTTCACATCAGCCACAAACCACATTTAAAATACCCAACAGAATTTTGATTTCTGTTTGTTATTGAATATAAACTGATGTAGGAGATATTTCCAGTTGCAATTTTAAAAACTCCCAAAAATGAACAGGAATATTCTCTTCCTGTGTTCTACTGTAAAGTTTGTGCTGGGTTTTAACCCAGGGCAAGTCAGCACAGCTCCACCAAGGCTGAGCTCTCCCCACTTACAACTTTTCAGAATCCAGCCCCAAATGCACCAATTTGTTGATTATTGTGGCAAAATATCCCAGCTTGGCTGAATTCCTTAGTGCAGAAACAAATATAAGAACCAGACCTGGAGCCACACTTATGTGTAAGACTTGGTCATAATATGGACTTTTCTCTCCTTGAAGTATAAAGGAATTATATTTCAAAGATTGTAGATCATAATTAGTAATTCCTGTTTAGAAGTGCAAGAAAATATCCTTGGTTGTACAGGATTATTTCTTGTACCTTTTTGTGCAAACCCATTTTTGTATCTCTCCTGCTCTAAGGAACAAACTCCACTTACCTGGTGGATGAATTCATGATTTCCAGAACCATTGCTCTAAGGAGGCTCAGTGAACATCAAGAGCAAGGAATTGTGCAAGAATGATGCAAGGCAACCAGAAGAAGGGAGAAGTTGCTGGACTAAATAGAAAACATTTAATCCCCCACACAGCTGCTGAATTGCCCCTGGAATATTTTTCTTTATGTTGTTAAAGGAAGCTCAATCATGCCATGAGATCTTTTTGCTATAATAATCAGTGCATCAGTCCTTCAGACTATTATGAGGGGAAGTATTTTAGCCCAGAGACAGGCAATAAAAAGGAACTTTAACAAATAATGAGCAAGAGAGCAAGAAGACAGGCTGGGCTCTTCACGTAAATCAAAGTTGTTCCAGAAAGGCTCAGAAAGAGAGGTTGCTATTTTCAACTAAGAGTCAACTGAAAGTTAATGGGGACATCACTAAAGATCACAGACAAAGGGGTACTGTACTTTTAATGAATATTTTATTCATGTCACCTTTAAATTAGTTAAATTTGATAGGATGATAATGTAATGCAAAATGGCTTCCTCCCCAGACCATTTTAGGTGGAGGGTAGATCAGAATTTAATTTTAGGCTAATGCCAGGTCAAAATTAAATTTAAAAAAATTATGGTTGGAAAGTAATAAATCCAAAGTGACCAGTGGAAAAAAATATTAAGTTAATGAGATGTGCAAGCCATTTAGAAAACCACAGATATTTTATATGACATATATTTTTCTTACTGGAAACAAGCCATTTTAATACCTGCTGATAGGGATGAAAATAGGGAAAGGAGAAGAAGGGGCACTCTAAAAGTTATTGCTATCAGGTCTTGATGAAGTTATGAAGATAAGTGCAAAAAGCTCATGGTGGGGGCATTCATCATTTCATCAGCAAGCTTGGTAACAACTTAAGACCCCTAAATCCTCTTTTAGGTATTTAAATGTGTGTTCTGCTGCTCAGTGTTGTCACTCACGTAAACCAAAGAAAAGGTTCACAAGGGGCCTCAGCCCCCTCCTGTCTCTGACCCACCATGAGCTGGCACACCCAGTGTATCCAAGGGATCTCACAACTTACATCTGCTTTGACACAGCCTCACCAGCCACGTGGATACTCTGCTTCCCTGTTTCTTCTTCCCCAAAGGAACTAAAAGAGACAAAAAAAAGTGATGATAGCAGGTATTTCTGCAGTTTAGCTCATTGTCATCACGTGTAGATTGCAGCAGATTTAAGACAAGTAAAAAATGTCAACTCATGTGCAAGCCAGAGCAGGAGCTGTGAGTGGGAACTCGGTAAGAGGAATGTGCTCCTCTGAAATGAGGTCTGAGTGACCAGGAGTGTGGAAACTGAGCTCCTGGGAGAGGGGAAAACTCATTTCATGCAAACACATCAAACTCCAGCGTGATGTGAAACCACAGAGCATAATGGTTCCCTTGCACTAAAGGGACTGCCTTGTGACCATTGTTACAAATAAGAAATACACTCAGGGAGTTTAGAATACTGAGTAAACCACCTGATTCCAAGTTATTTGTGGATGTTCTGGTGGCAGCACTGCAGCTGACTAATCTGACCATGAATGCTGCTTTTAAATGTGAGTGTGCTGCATTAGCCATGCCACGAGAGCTGTGACACTGGGCTAATGGACTGGAGCCTCCCTGCATTCCCCCTCCAGATCATTTGCAAACTGAAGCTGTAGAAAAGAATCTCTTCCCACCCATTAAGCAGCATATGAATTTATTGCAATGCTTCAGCATCCACTGTGGCAGCCAAAGGCATTTTGGGTAGCACATGCATGGACATGGCTTTCCCATCTCTGCACAAAAATAGGGGGGTGGTGTTGGACCCTGGCAGAAGCCAAGGCATTATTCCAGTTTGCTCTCCTCACTACACAGCTCACTGATAAGCTGGAATGGTCATCAGGACTATTGATGTATTTTTGAGAGGGGTGTGTGAATGCTGGCTTTAAGCAATCTCTTCTCGAGGCTCAGTCTGATAATCCTTTTCAAGCTTTTATTTAAACTCTCTAAGAGAATAAAGCAAGAATGAATTAGAAACTGGAGGAACACAAAGAAGCTTGAAAGAGAAGATCAATAACTCACATGCAGAGCAATAAACAAACTGGAACAATTACAGTGAGAGATGGTTATTGATCAATATCAGGAGCAGCTCATATAGCAGCACCTCTGTTTATACCAGACCTCAATTATATTCTTACTTGCTCATAATAATAATATAACTGCATTCTACAACTTCCATCACCAGGGAAATTTGAATTCCCTTTTATTAGTGAATAATACCCATCTGTTTGCAGGCAGTGGTGGCTACCAGCACATTTCCATATCAGCAAGTACTCAGTGCCCCGTGCCCTGTGGGGCTGGAACCTCTCCCACAGCCTGCAAAGCTGAGCTGCACAAAGGTGAACGGACCCCCTGAGGCCAAGGGCAGGGGCAGAACATTGCAGATCACCTGAGCACTCTGTTTTCTGGCCAAAATAGTCCCTTAGACCTTAACAGCAAGAGAAGACTTCTTCACCAAGTGCAAAAACCATCGCCTGTAAGTCACCACCATGACACACAAAGTAAACAACAACTGAGCAGAAGTGTTGCCCAAAAGGAGCCAACTGCCTGACCTTGGGATTGAAAGGCAGAGATTCCAGCCCCTCCTGCCTTGGGCAAATAGCTGAGGTGTTTCATTCTCACTGAACCAGGACATTTGCTCTACTCTCCCCCTCCACAGTCTGTAAAAACTCTCATGCGCTCAAATTTTGTTCAATTACACAAGTCAGAGTAAAATTGCAGTTTCCCTTGGTTGGAACTTTGTGCTTTGCACTTAATGAGATGTATCAGCACCAACACAGCTTTCCCCTTCTTGGGATATTCCTCCCTCACAGATGTCTGAGGTAAGTGGGTTTTAATTCAAGACACCCATGTCAATCTGCAAGCCTGTGTCCAGAAAACCTGACAAGTTGCTAAAGAATAACAGGCTGAAGTCTGTCCTCTTCTAAAGTTTCTTTGACTAAAGTAAGCTCACCTTTAAAACATAATCAAAAATCCCAGAGTTTTATTCACAAATCACATTGAAAATTTAAGGGTGAAGAATTAGATCTGACTGGAATAAATTTGAAACTCAAAGTTGACAAGAAGTAAAATAATTTATGATAAACTTTAACTTTTTTTCCCCAGAGTTTGAATTATACCATTTTACTAAATGTCTGTTTAATAAACTTCCCCACAACTATTGACGAAAATATCTATAGCCAAGAGATTGTCCATAAAGTGTCAATTTGAAAAAATGTGTAGATTTTCATTTCACTGTCAACAATTTCAACAAGAGAAATCTCCTGGAGCATCCTGAGAAAAGCCCTGAAGTTGGTTCCACATCCTGTTTCTGTTGGGTTGTATTACAAGCTTTACCTTTTCTTTTTTTTAAACATCCAGTGTGCCTTTCCACTTTAGTTTTTATTCTCATCCAGCCCTCTGCTGTCTTGACATTCAGGTGTTCTTCAAAGATCTGTCCCTGATTTCCTTGTAATCCTTACACAAAATGGACAATATGCTGAGGAAAACCGCCTTGCAAAGTTGCCAAAAGAGCAATTCCAATCTAATTAGGAGTTCGTAGTGCTTCAGTGAAAGCAGCACAAACACTGTTAATATTCACTGCAGCTGCTTTGTCAATAACTCCCAGTGAATCCTCCAATTTATAAGAAAAATCAGGAAACTATTGGATTCTATGACACTGATAGATCTATCAGTATTCATTGCCCCCATCCTCTGCAACACGAGGCACACATGCCAATAACTCTAACAGTCCCTTAAATGCTGAAGGATCATTATTAAAGTGTGCTTGGCATCCCTGGTCATTAATTATAATCTTGTGCACATATGCAGTGTGATTGCAGGAAATAATCAGCTTTGTCTGCCAAATTGGCAACATTTAGAAACTAATTTGTTATGACATACCATCAAAGATATTTAAACAACAAACCCAAAGCTCGGCTGCACTGCGCACACTGTTAAAATATCAGATCACATCATTAAAAAATAGTTAACATATCCGAGGGGAGGTAATATTTATCCTTGAACCCTGGTTCAAGTGGAATTTCCAGAAAGAACAGTTCTATCCTTTCTCCCTCGCAGTTCACAGGAGAGGGAACTCTCTCCAGAGGGACGGGCGGGCGGGGGGAGGAATGACTTGGATGGCACTGCAGCCTTGCTGTCAGTCAGGAGCTATTAAACAGCCACTGAATAAATGTTTGCCAAGAGCAAAGCTTGCCCGGGATTACCACACTGTTCGGGATGCCTGCAGATTCCTTTAGAGCCTAAAGCTCATATTTATCTGTCTCATTTCTTTTATAGCCCCTGTTGCCACTGTCAGCCCCCCCAGCTCTGCCAGCAACAGCCCAGGAGAAAGCTGAGCCACCCGGCAAAATGGGAACCTTCCCAGTCTGGCTGAATCCTCCTCACTGCACTGCAGGTTATTTTTTTGGTATTTGGTTTCTTCAGATTGCACAGGACAATGGCAGTCCCTGAAAACCACCTGAAGGAATAAAAAGGTACTCCCACAAAGCTCCCTTTGTGCTGCCTTCTCAAAAATCCTGCTCATGCAGGATGCAAATCCCACAGTCGGGACTTTTCCACAGGTGCTGTGAGGAGAACCAGAGAGCTGCACTGCAGGTTTGCTGCCAGTACCCAAGTTTTGGTATTTCAGCTGTGCACTGGGAGAAAACCAACACTGATGCTGCAGGACTCAGTCCTGGGAAAGAGCTAATCCTGGGAAGGGGCTAATCCAGGGAAAGGGCTAATCCTGAGAAAGGGCTAATCCTAGGAAGGGGCTAATCCTGGGAAGGGGCTAATGCAGGGAAAAGGCTAATCCTGGGAAACGGAAAGGGCTAATCCTAGGAAGGGTCTAATCCAGGGAAAGGGCTAATGCAGGGAAAGGGAAAGGGCTAATCCTAATAAGGGGCTAATCCTAGGAAAGGGCTAATCCTAGGAAGGGGCTAACCCAGGGAAAGGGCTAACCCAGGGAAAGGGCTAACCCTGGGAAAGGGCTAATCCAGGGAGGGGCTAATCCAGGGAAAGGGCTAATCCAGGGAAAGGGCTAGGCTGTGCAACAGGTTTGCATCAGGGAGGTGCCAGAGCCCAGGCACCCTCGTGTCTGTCAGGGGTGAGCTCTGAATCTGTGCATTAAAACTTCCAAGGCTCCAGATCAGGAGCTTGCAATGGAATGCATGAGAGCATGGAATATTCAGGGCTTGCTAGGCTCACATGTATATCAGAGGGTGCAAAAGGCTTACTGTATTATGTGCATACATAATAGGATTTCTTTTCTCAGATCTATGGTTAGAGTATTAAAATATGCATCAAAATAAAACCAGAAATTAAATATTGAGCTGTGCTTTTATCCAAGAAACAAAACTCCCTCCATTTTTTTCCTACACAAATGAGTAGAATGATTTTCAAATGATAAATCACTCGTGTAACATATTTTAAAGGAAACAATTTTCTAAATGGAAATACGGCTTTTATTAAGAGAGCCTAAATAGGATGCTTTTCCCTAGAGTAAGCAGCTGAACCTAAAAATTTTTCTGCAGTCTTTTCTGACACTTTTCCCTCTATATTCTGCATCCTTCAGTTAATTTTTTTTTATTGTTTATGTCCCCTCCTGTAGCAGCAGTCCATCAGCCCAGTTAAAGCTGAGGATGGAGAATACAAGGAGAAGAGACAATGAAAACATTTAACTGGTGAGATTGCTGCTCCATTCTTACAGTAATCACTGTTTACCCTGGGAGACAGGACTGCAACAGAATATTTTGTTTAGTTTAGGTGACAATTTCTTATTCTCTTCCCATGTTTTCTCAGAACCCAGCATTCCATATTATTGAAACAGCAGTCAAATCAAAGTTTTGTGCAAATCCATTCCACCAGATTCTCAATTGCTGTCATCACCCACTGAACCAACAATAATATCTTTTCTTTTCTTTCTTGTGGTATGCTGTAGCTTGTAACTTATTTAATAACAAAGTCTTTAAATATGTTTGAAAAGAGCTGATATCTTTTCCATAATGTAATTAATGTTACATTTCTATAACACACAGTTTCGAAATCTGTGGATCCCAAGGATACTCCTGGAAATAGGAGGTAATAAAATGACCTCAACCCATTGTCATGGAAAGATAAACTCTATCAAAAGTACTTCAGACTATTAATAACTGTTATTTCAAAATACTCTTTAAATGTTTGCATATTTTCAAAGAAAAAGAATAGATTGAAACTTTTAATTTGCACCTGAAAAAGGAAGCAAATATTTTCTACATAATTGTATAGATTTCATGGCATTATTAGCCTTTAACCTTTCAAAGAGTTATTTATATAGCCTCAAATTCATAAAACCTTTTAGTGAGGACACATTTTACCTTGAAAAGTTCTATTACAATGTGCTCCTCTAAGGCCAACAGTTAAATTACATATAACAGCATGTTTATAATTATTTTCTTCTTTTTCTAATTTGGATAGTAGTTATTCAGCATGTACATAAATACACTGGCCTTGGAAACAATGTCCTGTCAAACCAACCATTTGAAATGAAATGTCCAAGGAACAACATCTTCACACTGGGAACTGAACCCAACAGGATGCAAATTAACACAAGCCCAATATAGTGCCAGGCTGAGAAACAGCCCCAGAGAAACAGAGTCAGGACAGGAGTTTTGTAGCTATTTCAGCAGAGGCAACTCCAAAAATGGAACGCCTCAGGAAAAACTACAGCAGTGATTTAATCCCCATTAACTCCAGCCCTACTGGTTCATTTGGACACTTCCTGACAAAAAGGCAGGGATGGCTCTGACCTCCAGGGAGAGTTCCTCCTCTCAGTGCCAAGCCAAGCCAAAGCCTCACTGCAACTGCTCCCAAAATTCTAGTGCCAATAAGCACAGGATGAGGAGGTGCTCTGAGGAGCTGGGAAGACAGCAGGAACAAGGACAAGCTCCTGGAGTGCCCATCTCTCTCCTTGCAGAGCCATTCCTCCCAATCCTTTAATCACTCTTGTCATTATTCTCTGAACACTCTCCAGTTGTCATTATCCTCTTGAATTATGGAGAGGAGAGCTGCACACAGGGAGTTTGCCAGCAGCAGTCACACAAGCACCAAAACCAGCTAGCAGAACCTCTCTCCTTCCCTTGCAATTTCTCTTTACATTCCTTCAGGAATTTCACTGGCCCTTTTGGCCATGGGGTCTCCTCAGAATTCCCATCTGCCTGATAACCCACAACAAACCCAGGGATGCACATTATAATCTGCCATTCCCCAGTGAGAAATGCCTGATTGATATTCTCTTGAATTATGGTTGGAATGGGAAGTATTTAATCACCATTCCTGGTCTGACCACATGGTCATTCTCCTGCCTAAATACATAACAAAAATACTTCCTGGAAATGGCAGCATCTTTATTCTATACTTGGATGCTTATACTTAAATATTCTCCTTTCCTAATAGTCTCATCCCTGATTGTTCCAAGCTGAGAGATCTTTATTTTGCCCTTCAATGTACAACAGTTCTTCCAACAAACACTTTACCTACAGGCACATAATCCTGAATATTCTCTGATGGGAAGGCACAGCAACACCCCTAATTTAACACTTCCTGTTAATTTGAACCAGGGGCAAGTGGGATGCAGTTGGCCCATCATGTGTCATTTGGCACAATAAACTTCTTGGAGCGACATCACGAACAGTTCTCACACACATATCCCAACTTGCCCCACATAAATAAGGAAGAAAATTAGAACTCAGCACCCCATTCTTTTAATGCTGATAATACTTATCTAGAAAGTTCATAAGGCTGTTGGGAGAATAATTTCCTTGCTGTGCCAAAGTTAATTCTCTGGAGCGCTGCATAATGGATGGGTAATGCTTTCCTCATTGTCACCACCATGGAGAACACGCCATTCGTTTGCCAGAGAAAATAAACTTGTTGAACACAGAAGATGGGCATTATTTACAACTTTCCAAATTCAGAAATAGAAGTCATTCTTCTCCACAAGCAAAACATTTTGCCAAAGAGACACATAAAATGGAAATATGTTTGTTTCTCCCAAATGCTGAAGGCTAGTCTGCAGATAAAAATACAGCACGCTCTGCCCATAACTACAACTACTTTTGTACAGGCTCCAGTAACCAGCTACACAAAATTAGCTGCTCCATTTCAGTAACATATATAAAATGCTTGTGTATTAAAAATCCAGCATTTTAAAAGTCTTTGTCTTGCTCCAGGAATCCTAATGCCTATTTCTTAGATCCTTGGGGAAATTAGGAAGCTACTAGACAAGTTAATGCTTTGAAGCTGTAATTTAAAAGGTTTTTTTAAAATAAGTTCTTTCTTTCATTTTTTTTCTTTCTAAAGAACTTGGCATATTTTAAACAGAAAATTATAATAATAATTATGGATGTATTGACCTCTTTGTACTCTTAGGCTGGCCACTCAAGTGAAGTAGATTTAACCAGCTCCCTGTAGGTTTCCATCACCTTCCAACGTTTCTGTGCTGTGGCACTTCTTGCATTCATCCTGCAAGTTGCTTGATGCACCTTAAGATTGAATCACTAAAGAAACACTTTCCCAGGCCATTTTGTCACATGCTGTGATGAACTGAACAGATACAAAACACCCAGCTAAAACCAGACCTGCCTGTAAATTCACTGCACTTCCCTTTGGGGTTATTGGAGGTCACCCTCCAGTTGCAGCTTTCCATGGGACCTCCAGTGTAAGAGGCTTTCAGATTTTTAACTGCATTGTTTAATTTTTCACTTGAGAAAAACAGAAAAGCCCCATCTGCAATATAATTTGCACTCTTGGTGTCACTGGTGTGTCTCTGATGCTGCTGAGGCTCTGAATGAGCCACAAGTTGTGATTCAAAGCTCTTTGATAGTGATGAAGAGCCTGAAATCAACTGTCAGGCTTTGGATCAGGCCACAAAGGTGTGATTGGGAAAGCTGAAGGACCACAGAGACACCAGACTGCCCCATACTGATCTACACCACACTGTGGGTTTGCATACAAATAAGTAAAAAAGAAGGAACCCCTTCTCTGCAAAATAACTAAACCCAGCTATACCTGAGACACAGCTGAGCTGTACTCAGTGTAACTTGAGAGATAGGGAAAATATCTGGGGCTTTGGCATTATTATTATTGTAATAATAATAATCAGAGGAAGTCCTGGGGAAATAACTTTAAATTTCTTATGCAACTTTCTTTTCCTTTCAGCCAGGAAATGTTATGTCTCAGCCTATATCTGGAAATACAGACAATGAGTTGACATGCAAAAATAAGCACCAGTTTCTGTCCTCTGGAATTAAGCCCATCTGCTGCAGCTTACAACTCACCTCCAAAGATCTGGCACATTTTTCATGGATAAACCAAAGCAAAAAGGAAAGAGGTGTGTGAGTGTGAGAATAGATCATGGATTTGACACCTGTGTCAGTCTAACTGATGCAATTGAGATGTTCCACCACTGAAATCCTACTGCAGGACTGTCAGTGTCAGATAAAGAGCTCACATTACTTTCAAGAAGAAGAACATAGTTCACAATAAAATACACTTTGGATTGAAAAACTGCATTTATGTCCAGGCTTAAGCACATAGAAATCAGTTTCTTAACACTCTGTCTCTGATCTGAATGTCTGTTCTTTACACACGTTGGGCCCATTTAAGTCTAGAGAAAAGAGAAGTGTCATCCCAGAGGCTCTGCTATGTTTATGTGTATAAAGATAGAAAAAGAGAGAAAGAATGAATGAATGTCCTTTTCTTATCCCCTTTATATCCCCTCTATATTTATATTTGATATACCTATGCATATTTATATATGCAGAGGTCTAGAATATCCACCAAATTCATCTGCCAGTCCTAGCAAGCAAAACCTTACCCTGACATGCAGAGATGTGGAGTTTCCTGTGTGCCCCACTCATGAAATCCAAAAGATGGCCACAAAATGTCTGCAGTCTTGTGGGATGTCCAAAGTCTTTTAAAAAATAAATACCCCTCCTAACTCCAAAGAAATGATTTACATAAGAATCTATTTCCCCAAAGATGTCCCTGTTTCCTGAAAGCAGAGGATACAATTATTTCAATGGATGCATTGTTGTGTGCCTTATTCATAACACGATCTGCAAAAGTGGAGCTGGAATTTAAAAGCAATCCAGATACACCTGACTGTCTACAAAGCTAATGAAGTACTACTTTTATTGTTTACATTGCTGCTAAAATGAGATGTTTGGGGATTCAGATCTGTACAAAACACCTGTAGCTCAGTCACACAAAGCTGGTTCCATTTAAGCAGCACTGACATAACTATTTCTCTGCTCTGGTCGTTTTAGTTCTCAAAATGCAGAGGCACGGAACACCCTGACATTAACTGTGGTATTTCTTGATATTATCTTAATACTTTCCTTGTTCCTTGGCAGGATTGCTCCTTTTTCATGTTCAATGCCAGACATAGAACTTCCTGTACCTCTGTCACTCATGAGAACAGTAACAAACAATGACAAGCTGGTATGAAAGAAATTGTGTCTTCCACTTCAGGACAGTTCACTTGGTTTAACATCACAACATGAATCTAGAAAATTCATGACTTACAGTAAAAAAGTGAGTTTTTGACTCCTTGATGAACAGAAGAGAGCTCAGCTTATTTTATAAACAAGAAGTTTTAATCATTATTATCATTAAAGAATGAAATGTCCCACTAAAGAAAAACTGAAGCGGGAAAAGGAAGTTTTAAAATGGGATTTCCTGTGGTATTTCTCACTGTTTTAAACCCTTCCTACACACCCATTTACATACATAAATATGTAACCATGCACGCAGGGTAACAACAGCTCTAAAGGATCTCAGCCCCCAGTCAAAAAGTTTGGAAGTCTTGAGATATTGACACAAAGATGGCACAGGAAAACATCATTTCTCCCTTCCCAGGAGCAGGACATTCCTCTGGGGAAGGATCTAGGAAGCAACAAGACAACTTTGTGAAGTAACATCATGGGACAGTGTTTGCTTAGAAAGAAAAGCTAAAAAGGAAAAGGAGCTGATGACTCTCTTAGTCCAGCTCATGCTGAGCAAAAGAAGTGCCAAGTTCAGACTATGAGCAGCAAAGCTGCAGAACCCACAGCAGAGCCCAAATACACCTGTTAGGAAGGAAGAGAGAGCCCAGGACAGGCTCTTACACCTGATGGGACCAGGGAAGGAGGGGCACGTCAGCCACACTTTGCTATGAAACACTGGGAGCTCCACAGCAGATCCATTTCTGTGTGCCAGAGGGGTCAGCAGAGCTGGGAAGCACCAGGGATTGAGTGAGTAACCAAAAAGCAGGACACTCAGCCACCTCATGTGCTGCTGTCCCACCACTCCTCTATGCCCACAAATCAAGACAGTCCTTGAAAACACTTTGAACTTCACCTGCTGTTGATTCACACCGAGCTTTAAGAATTTCCTGTAGCCAAGGCTGGATGTCAAGGCAGACAGAACCAGGACTCCTCAGCAGTAACCCCACCACACAACCCCCTCTGCAGCACTATGCATGGGGAGCTTCCTGAGGTATCCAAGCCTTGCTTCCTAGGCTCTGATCCACAAACAGCAGGATCACTCCAGCCAAAGCTTTGCAAAAGCAGGAGGTTTATGGAGACAGCTGGAGCAGACAAGTTGAGGTTTGCAAAGCGATGAGTGACTGAGGATGGGTCAGTGCCACCCTGGCTGCTCTGGCACTGCTGCTGTCCCCAGCTCCTGCAGGTGTCATCCACACGTGCCTGGGGCTCACGGCACTCAGCCTGCCCTGCTCACTCAAACATAAGAGCAGTGACAGACTTCCAAAGCAGTGCGGAGGTGTGAACATCAGTTAAGAGTGCATAAGAAATGAAAACACGATTTATGACTCAAATACCTGAAATGGAAGCACAAAAACTTTTGTGCTCTGTTTAAATACAGGGGGATTTTGCTGCAGTGACCAGCTAACCTGTGCCTGGACTTCTGTATCATAAACCGTCTGTCTAATCCCCCCATTCATTTCTATTTGTTCCTTTTGCTAATATTGGCCTTTTAAATCTGCCTTCATTTGGAAGCACCAGCCCTCCCAATACCTTTAAACACCCTCATTGCACTTTCATTGAAATCAATGGGGCTTTGCAAATTGCCATTGTAGAGCTGAATCCATTATGCCCATTACAGATTTAAAAACATGATGGCAAGAAGCTCATCTGCACGCACAACTCCCTCTCTTCTGCTGTAAATAACTCAGCCATATCATTTTTTAAATCCTGAAGTGCCTAAATTATAGGCTAACAATATGCAAAATTTCATCTTCAAATAAGTCTATGGCTGTTTTTTGTAGCTCAGAGAACACAGCACTTTTCACAGACTCAGCTAAACTGTGATAGCTTTTGTTTGTTTGGTCTTGTTGTTTAAACACGGATAAAGGGACGTGGGGCCAATTTAATTGAAATGGGATGTTCGGAGACTGAGAAGTGAAGGGGCAGAATTTTGGTTCTACATAATGTTAATAAGGAGAATGAACAATCCAGCATCACTGCATGGCCCTTCCAAACAGGCTCTGACGAACTCCTAATCACATTCAAATCTCTGTTTCCCCTCACTAGTGCCAGGCCTGCGCCAACAAGGAGGGAAACACCGAGTTAGCTGCTCCTTGGGTGTCACCCAGCAGAGGCCAGCTTCACCATGGCACAGCCCCCAGGTTCCAGGCTGACTTCTGGAACTTTCTCCAGGGCTTTTCTCCAGGCCAGAGGAGGAAGGCAGAGCACAGCAATGTGTGGCTTCCTAACCCCATCCCAAAGCCTCAGGAGCTGTGGATGCCTTGAGCTGTTCTTCCAGCTGTACGTCCCAAGCCCTTCAGCGCTGTGCCAACACAACCGAGGGTAAAGGAAAGCCCACGGCTGCTGTGCCCTGTGCCAGGGATTTTGGGGACTTTGTGCTGCCAACAGTCTGTGGCAGAGTTTTCATTTGTGCCCCGGGGCTGGTGCAAGGAAGGGAAGAGGAGGATAAAATGCAAGTGAAACACAGGAACAGGAGAAGTGTGGGAGCACGGCCAAGCTGCTGTTCCCTTTCCTGTGGTTCTTCAGCCAACTCCTAAGGTGGCTCCTCCTGCCAGGGGCCAGGGACACCAAAGCCACATCCCACAGGTGCCAGGCTCAGTGAGGAGCCTCGTGACATGTCCTGGGAGACCACTATCACCAGTGGTGTCAGCCCTCCCGGGAGCAGCAAGCCAAGGCTCTGTGGAAGGAATAAAGCGTTTTCCCCCAAGGAACTCTCCTCCTCCTGTGGGTGGGAATGATTTAGGCCATTGTGCAGTCTCCACCACTGTGTAATTTATATTCACTGGGGTGCCAGAACTGCACAGTCTCCTCTAAATATAAGCAATTAACTCCCATTAGCATTAGTGGGAATCACTCAGGAGACTATCCACCATTATTGATTATCTCGTTTTTGTACCAACTCACAAAGATGTACAAAGAGAAGGAAATCACATAGTTAGTGGCTTTGGCGAAGTTAAGGCAGGCAAATTAGATTCATTATCATTCTTGAGCTAAACAGTGGGGCTTATTAGAATGTAGTTCATTTACATACTTTGATCTGATGGGTGTAGATACCTAATTATACAGCAGCCAGCAACTTATTTTTGATGCTTTTTATTAATTAATATTCAGCATTATAATTATATGCACAGGCTGCTCTTCTGCAATCTTTTGTTGTTGTTGTTGCTATTTCCAACACAAAAATAACTTTTAAAGCATACCTGTGAAGTCCATGACCAGCAACATCATGCAATGAAATGTACTCCATCACTTAGAACAAATGTGGCTGTGATGGAATTGTGGCCACAGAAGTTTGGAGATATTCAAAGTATCAACCAACCTGCATCTGTCAGAGGTCTCTTGGTCTGAACAGCTCAGAAACCTCCCCTGCAAAGCAGACATTTCTGCAGGAAAAGGGCTATCCATCCTGCTACAAGTCCAGCAGATGCCTGATGATAAGGTCATTAAATAAACCAGCCATGAGAGCTGGCATTCTGTACAGATCACTGTAAAGGAAATAACAGAATAAACAGCAAGTGAAGCCTTGGAACACAAAGAACTTTTTTCCTGAGCAGACAGTGCCAAGCAAGCTGAAAAATTAATTTACTGTTTGTTCCCAGTTTTGCTATGATTGGTATCTTTACAAGTCTGAGTCATTAGCATGCCAGTTTACAATTATCCTCTGAGCCTTGTAAAGTCCTGTCATTTACCTCCAGGGATTTATGTCAGGATCCAACTTGGTTCCTAACTGATCTTCCAGCAGGACAGAATGACAGCACCATTATAGCTCCCTCCAGCAGATGATGGTAATGATATTATTATTCCCCTGATCAGCTTGGTGATGATTGTTTGAACTTTATCAGTATTAACAGAGAAAATAATAAAGGTATTAATATTTGAAAGCTCTCTGTATTGTGTTTAGTATCATATTATTGCTACATTTTATGGCAAGTACTTTGACATTTCAGTGCATTTCCATTTACAGTATTACCACTATAATCTACTCATTTTATAATTGCTTCTGGATACTTGTAAGGTTTAATTTCTGGTATTTCCTCTCAATAAAGAGACCTGCATATGAAATTAATATACAGTTATCCTCACAAATTTGCACTGTTAGCCTAGAGTTGGGGGAGCTTAAAACAGCCAAGAATACTCTGTGTGACTACTGAACCAAAGAAACCTTACTGACTTCTGGAGTTCCACAGGGGCCAAGATTGCTTCTAGTTCCCCAGAAGTATCCTCTCCATCAGAGCTATTAAAAATATCCATGGTATCCACACAAAAGGACAAGAGCTCCTGAGCAACCCAGGCTGAGAATTTCAGTAGGAACTTTGAGATGGACAAGAACATGTCAAACCATCTTCCTACGCTAAAAAAAAGTCAAAAAGGAGACTAGAAAACTTTCCATCCAGGAAAAGGCAGCAGGCACAATGCCTGGGGTGGGATAGGGCCATCCCACTTGGATATAATCTGGAATTAACTGCTGGAGAGAAACTGCTGCTAAAGAGCTTGAGAATGACTTTTCTGGATTTGCCCTTTGCCAGGGGCTGGGCCAGGAAGAAATGCAGAGAGGAGCAATGTAGATGGACTTACCAAAGCTGTAGCTCAGGGGTTTGTGTGGAAGACAGGAAAGATACAGAGCACATGAACCAGAATTTGGACCTCATTTCTGGCTTGATGTTACTTTTTGAAAGCAATGTAGCAAACACTTGCCCTGTACCACGTGAACCTCTTCAGATCAGGGTAGCTGTTCCTGCAGAACTACAGATTTCATTCCAGTATCTGCACAGAATTCTGAGTTTCCCCAATTCTTGTAACAACTTGCACGAAGTTAACAAAGCTACAATTTTGTAGAACTACAAGACCATATGTTCTGCCTGCTCAAACCCCATTTTTCTGAAGGGAAACACATAAAACTGACTTTAAGGAAAACGCCAGCAGTAGTCTGGCACCTCAGTTTTATGAGTGAGGCATCAAAAAGGCAACAAAGTTGGTAACTATTTCTCATTTTGAGGCTCAGCTTAAACTGGCTTCTTTGCATTACTCTCTCAGTCCCAGAGCAGCTTGTAAATCAATGTCAGACACATTATGTGAGAGATCCTCTATGAAATGTTTATAGAACTGTGCCATACCCAGCAAGATGCACTGTTAGGAACCACCTCTGATATTTCGTATTCTCGGGAGCTCTCACAAGAGCCACTCCCCAGCCTTCACAGCCAAAAATGAGGTGTGAGGAGGGAAGGCAGATGTGCAGGGGAAGGTGTTTAAAACAACAGCCAGTTCACTCTGTGACTCATGGCACAGGATTCTGGTGGCTCTCGGGAGCCCTGATCACCCATGGCCACCTGTAGAGATGCTTTGAAACAGAAAAGACAGAGAGTGTTTGTAAGAAGGCCAAGGTTATTAAATAGTGCCTGGATCCAGACATCTATTTCAAAGGGCTAAATCCCAACACTCAAGCAACTACTTTGGTTTTAAGTTTTGCTCTTAAAATTCTCCCTGTGTAAGCCATGAGATTAAGAGGTCTGTTCTAAGGATCTGCTGTGCAAACAGACGGGATTCACTTGCATTATGAAGTCACCAGGTATGGAATTAAAAGTCAGAACCTCCTCTATCATGCCTGTATCACCCACTAAGATCACAGCATTTCCTGTTTTCAGCCAGTTCTCAGCACAGACCTGGACTGAACATCATTCAAGTTTGGTCCCAGCTTTCAACCCGGCCACAGACTGGCACCTTTCTCTGCAGGCTCTGAAGGCACAAATTGCTGACATTCCCCATGAAAGCAGCAAACACTGTTAAGAGAGTCTCCTCAGCCCAGGATCTGCTGTGGCTCTCGAGCTCCTGCCTGTAGCAGGGCTGAATTTGTGCCAAAGTTCCACTGCAGCAGAAGGAACATTAAAGGAAAGCCCTGGGCTGGTGGGCTGCCTCACGACTGTATTTACAATAGCCTCAGTGTCTCTGTCAGGCTTGTTCTCCATGGAATTGCATACCCACTTAAGGTTATGAATCTGATTTATCTACAGGATTTGAGGTGAGTTTCAATCCTTGTGGAAGCAATAGAACAATGGCACGGAGCAGAAGCAGATACAGGGAAGATATATCTGCCTGTGAATTTACCACACACAGCTTTGTCAAGGCCCTGCAGTGCTGATTTGCAGAGCTCTGCAATACACATTTCTTGTGTGGCGACTCCTAAATTAGTTCAGATTTACATCATTGGGGGGAGCATGAGAAGATAGTGATCTCAGGCAGCAAAACAAACACAGATTTGAACTGAGGTATCAGGAGGCACAGATGGATTGGGCCACCAACACTACTGATGGGATGCTCCTTCCAGCTGATTCCACGGCACGTTCACTTTGGGCTACTTTCTGTGGGGTTAAATTACAATTGTATTGATTTCCCACAGCATTAATTTCATGGTGATGTTTCAAATTGCTTAAGGCTCTGTCCAGAATAACGCTGAACTTGGGACAAAAAAAAAGGAGGCATTCTTAGTGACCCAAAGATGTCATGAGATACTGTGTGAGCAGCTTCTGTTCAGTGCAGTGTAACACAGGCTGCGTTTTTTGGTGGATGCCATGGAAGCAGCAGCCCCACAGGTGAAGAACTGTCCTTTACAGCAGATTCCAAAATGCTGTTTATTGCAAACCTGGAGTCCACTTCACAGCTGTTTCACAAGTGTAACTGTCAAGGCACTTTATGTCCTATTGATGTCCTGGACCACTTGGCAAAGTCTCCCAGTTGTAGGTTCCCAAAATACAATCTGCACCCAATTTCTGGGTAATACTGAAATACTTCCCCCAGCTACATCTTAGGGATGTTCCACTTTGCTGCCATAGACCTAAATCTTGCATTTTCCAAATCAGTGGGAGTTTTGCTGGAAGAAGAAATAAAAGATTAGGGCTGCAGAAAACACAAAGTCAGTAATTTGGCAGGCTGATTTTATAATAATCTTTGTCTAATGATTATTTAATATTGTACTAGGCTATTTAAAAGAATACTCTACAAAGTATTGGAGCTTCCTTTTCAAAGCCTGTGTAAAATGTGATTTGTAATTAGTAGCTTTAGATATGCAATGTGTGTGAGAGAATATTAGTATTCCATAAAAGCTGCTGTCAGTATAAGTTATACGGAGAAGCACAAAATAATATGAATGCTTAATAGCTAAAATACTTTATTTGAAATTGATTTGCTAGATTCTGTAGAAGCTCCACCTGAAGAACCTATTTTTTTTTTTTGCTTTAAATTCTGTTCTGAATAAATGAGTTAGGAACTATGACCACAAATGACCCGAGCACTAAGGGAATATATTAAAATTTACTTTAGGTATTTCAAAGCATTTCACTTTATTCAGATATAGATACTGGATTTATTCATCGGGCTTGTTACAACAACTCTGGAAAACGCCACTGTAAATGTTCATTAAAATATTCAGTAATTTCTGCTGACTGATAGCACCACCAACTCTGAACTTGGAATGTGGCCCCTTCCCTAAAAAGTTCTGGTGCATCCTCCACCGTGCCTGAGAGGGGGAAAGAGCTTTTTTTGTGCAGGTTTCCCTTTGTTGAGAGGGCTCAGCCGAGCTCGCCGGGCTGTGCAGCAGAGGGCACTCACACTCTATGGAACAGCCTCTGCACCGCTGGCCAGCCCTGGGCAGGCACAGCTCTCTCCCCTCTGCTTCACGAAAATTCCACCCCAATTTTAGTCGAATTCCCTCGGAATTCTTGGAAGAAAGCGAAGGGGAAACCTCCCCTCCAGGATTTCTTTGCTGGGACCTAGGAAACCTTCACACACACATCCTAAGTCTCTCAGGGACAATTCCTGGGGGTCTTAATCAGGGAGCAAAAGGTACCAATTCTTGAAGAGCTTCCCAACGGGCAGAGGGAGCAGGATTTGGCCATCAGGTGTCAGAGAAGCAAGGAAGCAAAAATGTTTCTTGAACTGCTTGAAGCTGAGGCAGGAATTATTTTAAGGCCGCAAGAGCATCAGCAGTGGTTGCTGTATGATCCTGACACGCTGCTACTAAATCGTTAATACTAAAAGAATATCTAAATTAATGAGCCCTGTGTTCCCTAATGTTGTGCCATCTCTCCCTTCACACAGGAGTTTTATCAGCACATTCCCTTTCTGACCTAGATAAAATAATTTCTGATTTTTCATCTACTTCTGGAAGGTAATGGCATGGTGAAGAATGTGATGTGTGAGCTACAGATGGCACTGAAAGAATCCAAGAAATCTAAAAATACAGTAAGTTTTACAGGAGAGGTTTCATAAGGTGGCTGTCTCCTCCTTGACATCACTATTCAGCTGGCTATTGGAATGGGACTAATTTAATTAAGAGAACAGCTCAGATAAAACATTTTTGTCAGATTCCCCAAGTCCTATTCACCTTGCTTGAGAACTCAAGCAAGTCTGCTCTGAAGCAGTCCAGTAGCAGAGCTGCTGTCATGCCAGCTTAGCTGAGCACAGCCACAATAGGAGCAATTGGCACAAAGAAAACTACTGAAGTTAATGTAAAGATTATCATATTATTTTTCCAATGGTGACCCAACGGTCAAGGCAATTGCTGACAAGAAATTGTTCACTGCAGTCTTGATCTTTCACTCCTCAAAAGCTCCAGGTGAGTTTTATTTGCAGTGCTTGGTCTTGAAACCCTCACAGCTTGCCACGAGCCTATTTCATTCCTCTGCCTTCTCAAGTATCTGAAGCAAAAGCAGCTATTTCTAAGCAATAAACAGCAATTGTGGGTTTGTTTTGGGTTTTTTCTTTCAGTGGTCATGGCTATTGAGGGCTTTTAGTGAGAAACATAAGCAGAATGGTGAGACCATAGTATAGTTAAAATACAAACCAGGTTGTTAATTTGACTGTGCTCCAGTCTCTCCTAGCATGAAACTTGATTTCCTAATAATAAATTTCTGATCTGGTTTCAGCAAGTAATCAAATACCACAAACCCACTTTGCATTTTAAAAAGAATAGGGTATTTCATAGGAAAGAGAAAAAGCTGAAGAAGATGGGTTTGTGGTTAAATAATACAGTTAATCAGAACCCAAAGTGAGCCTCTGTATTCCATAAATGATGCAGAGTGGGTGATGGGGAAAGGCAGGGAAAGAAAGGGAGCCAAGAAGAAGAGGGTTAATAGCAGTTCTCCAATCTAAAATTCTCAAAGTAAACACATAAACAACGAAAAAAAGCTTCTATCTGACCATGGGAGAAGAGTGTTAGAAGGATGTAATGGAACCCCTGCAGCATTTCAAACTCTACTTCAAATCTAGGTCTCTCTCCACATCCCATGTTCATTGCTTGCAGCAAAACTGGGTTCCTTTAAAGAGCATGTCCCTTTATCATCATAGAACCAGCAGTCTCAGATTTCATACTTGTGATCTCAATAGCTTGCAGGAATTTATATTCAGAACACAACTTTGGTGTGTAAAACTGGGGGGGAATCTCAGACAATGTGTTTGTGTATCATCCAGGAATCTGAAAGGGGACTGGGATATTTTAGCTGTCCCAACATTGGTTTTCAGATGTTAGGAAAAAAGAGAGGAATACTAAACAAATAAACAGAAAAAATTGCTTTGTGTACTGCTTGAGAAATAGAAAGGATGGGTCACCATTAGCTGTTTAGTGCTTTTTTACTGAGGGACTGTTTCCTAAGGAAATGTACTGTCTGCAGCCTTTCAGACTCACCTGGTAAAGCCTTCAGTGAAGAAATCCCTGGTTTAGCACCTCTAAGTGTGTGCATGCACCTACAAACACTTGCACTACTCATTTACCCTAATTAACACCCCTAATTATAATTTCACCTGGTTTGGTAACTTGCAAGGGAACCAGTTCAAAAGTCAGTCTTTCTTGGGCACCGATTTTTCTGCAGTTATGTACAGAGGATTAGTGACACACTCAGGTGCACACAGTGTTCTTGGGACTTGGCAGGATTAAGCTCAGAATGTTTTTCTCCTTCAAAACTCTTGAAAAGTCTCGATGGCACCTTTTGCCCTCTTTTCTGTATAACCTATTTTCAAATGAGACACGATGGAGTGTTCAAGTTCTCTTTTCTAGTGGTTCAGCTCAAAACAAGTCATCTTTGTATCCCCCTAAACAGATTACAAAAAATCCTCTAGCATGTTGAAAAATGCCTATAAATAAAAAAAAAAAGAAGCCAGTTTTCAATTCTTTTTTTTTTTTTTTTTCCTAGTGAGGCCTGTAGTCAACCTCATATAAAAATCTTGGGGAAAAATGGAAAAGTGTGACCAAAGGCAAATGCTGGACCCCACCCCTGGCCCCACAATGTAACCCTAAAGAGGAGATCTGAGCTGGCATTCCTGAGGCCAGAAGAGACACTTGGAATCATGGAGAACTTTAGGACAGCAGTAACATCTCCTTCAACAAAACCCCATGTAAATCCTGCTCTTGGATATTTTGCACTGATATATTGACTTTTTCAAGATGGTACAGGAGGTAACTTAACTTGAATTTCCTGGCTTTTGAGAGATTATTGGCATTATTTACTTTCTTTTTTTTACCTACCACATTTTTAATTAAATTAAATTCCCCATGCATGGTTAGCTATAAAGTGCATATTACTTACCTGCATCTTCAGATCTTTTACAGTCCCGTGGGTAAATCCATAATTAGTTGGTTTTGTAAAATGCATATTATTTACTTGACAGGCCAGAGTGGCTCTAGAGGAACTGTCCTCATGTCTTGGTTAAGTGCATAATTAGGCAGATTTTTTAAACCTGTATTATGCTCCCCACATTGAAGCCATTGCACTCCATTTGTTAAATATTCATACTTTTTTTTTTTAAATGTATTATTTACTCAATTGGTCAAGACAGCATGTAATTATGTATTTAGAACGTGTGCAATGCATAATAAAGAATACTCATGAAAATGTATAGAAAAAAATTACTTTGCACTATTAGGGCATTTTTAGGCCACTGTGTCCTCACCATTGTCTCTCAAAATATCAAGTATGTTCACAAGAAGACCTATTTAATGAAAAAAGTGTTCAAGCAAGCACTTCTGAACAGGATACTTTCACAATGACCTCAGCTTTTAGACTAATTTCATAAATAAAGGGAGCATTTGTGCTCTTTTCCAAGGACAGCTATTTAGAAGCAGAGTCAAACTTGATTTTACAGTTCTACCTCTTCAGCCCTTTGGGACAGCACCTCAGCAGGATAAAGGTGTGTTGTTCATGGAATCAGCAAAGCAGAAATGTCCTAGAAACCATGAACTATGACCTGCCAGGGGATATTTCTGTCAAGCAGTCCCTGCCACTGCAATGGAGACCTCTGAGGATGCCCACTCCCCATGGAACAAGCCCTGCAGAAAGCCAATGGAACATTTCCATGGGACCCTTATGGGGAGCACTGGCTGTGCACAGGCTTTGAGGACTTTATGGAAGTGAAGTTCTTGGACATGAGGTTGTCAACAGCATGATGAAATCTGGGGGAGGTTTCAAACTACCAACAAAGGTTTAGGTTAAACAATCAGAGCAGAGCTTGACCTCCCTGATCTCAGACCACACCTAAACTGAATGAGAAGGATGTATTGTTTAGTAACTGGCAGTGTCACAGCTGTTCAGAAAGGGTGACTCACAGCAGCTTCTTCTTGATGGAAAGGGCATCTTCCTAAGTATCTCGTGTTCATTCACTGGGGGCAGCTAAATGAGAATTCTTCCCCCCCTCTCCTCCCATTCACTCCCCCCTCGCAGCCTGTCCCTCTGTTTCAGACAACCCCTGCGGCTCCTCAGCCCCTGGCCAGGTGTGGAGTGAGACAGAAGCCACAAGGCACCTCCTCCAAAGTACAGCTCTACCCCCACAGCAACCAAAAGAACAGAATGTCCTGTCACAGTGGCCTAGGTCTGGCAAGAAAGTGCCAGCTCCCCTCAAAACCTCCTTCACACTCCCTGGAGTGTCCTCCTTGCCCCGACTGCTGCAGCGAGGCCGAGCTACACCCCAAGCCCATGATGTATTGCAGGAGGAACTTGCCATGAGCAGGATGATGTGCCTCCTTTCTGGAATCTGCTCAGGTGATGGGCACACAATCAAATGCAATCAAGGCACAGCAGCTAAACAAGTCAGCACCTGTCAGCTGGGCCTCTAAACCTACCTCTGGAAGCCTTTATGTTCCTCCCAGAAGCGTGTTATGGGAAGGGCCATGCAGGGAAAGATGCTGCCTTCACCCCTGGTTTGTCGGGCTGTTCATCACCCCTCTGCTCCATGTCACCTTCACATTTCAGCTGGCAAATCCAAATCTGGGAGCGCTCTTATTTTGCTTATTTGCTGAAAAAGAAAAAAAAATCAGTTGGCTTAGTTAAAACAGATCTCAAAACTAAGTGGCTGCACAAGCACAAAATTGCAGGACTGATGGAATGGTCTTTTTCTCTTTGGACAGCTGGTTAAGCTGGTTAGGGTGATAACCTCTAGGACATCAGCTGGGAGGAAATTAAGCCCCTCTGGCAGCACTCCTCTGGAGCAGCTCCAGCCCACCCTGGCTGCAGAGGAAAACATGCAACCTTAAATCCCAGAGGAAAGGGTCTCAATTTCAGTCAGTATTCTCAATAAATACGAAAAAGAACATGCAAGGCAAAACCAGACAAGTTCCTTAAACAAAGACTGTGATTAATTTTAAACTATGTTGTCCAATGATATCGATCATTATGGCCACTTACATTTACTCTTAACTACCAGAGTTCTCCTGTTTTGTTTCTTTACTTCAGCACAAAAACAAGGACTCTCTCCCCCAGTTGGCCAGATATTTCCTGAAATAACACATGAGTGGTGGCTATTTTACCCAGCAGGTTCCTTTATCACCACAGAGCAGGAAAGTTGACAGGCTTTGTGTCTGAAACGTAATTAGCTCGCGGGAGTACAGTCATAATGAAAGCAAAATTTACATTATTGCACACGTGATTGTTTGCTCTTTCCAACAGGAGTAAAAAGTGAATTCCAAGGCATATATTTGGGGCACTTGTTCAGTCAATATCCTCAGATGTCCTATACATCTGCCAAGGGGAAGGGAAGCAACTGGAGTTTTAGGCCAGGTTTCTTTTAAGCTTTTAAGACCTGGAAAAATGAATGATGAAAAATGAGCAATGGCATTGGCCCTGAGTCCTGTTTCAGTCCCATTCAGGATTCACCCAGAATAACAGAGAAGCAGCTCTCCCTTGGAAGCAGATGTAGGGATTTACAAATATCTTCTAAGCATAAAAGGTAGCTACCCTTCTTCATTAAAACCAAAAGGTTTCATTTTCCTTTTTCAAGGAGAAAAATAAAAAAGGAAGAGCAGGTTGTTCTAGGGGACTGTAGTTTGCTCTGTAAACACTCACAGCCCCCTTGGCAGGTACAGCACTTATCAGTCCATGCTGGGATATGATACACATGAACAGCAGGCAAGCCCTGCCTCCCAGATCCCTGAGATCTCTCTTTTCTAGATGGCTTTGAACCTGTTGGCTCCTACCAAAATTTCAGAAAACAAAAAACAGCTTTTACTCCAACCAAGTATTCTGTAGTGAGGTTTTCCACCTACTGATAGCATCTTTCCAGGAAAAGAAGGGGAAGTAGAAAATTCTTCATTTGTATGATCTCTTAGCAGGAATACTACAATATGCTGTAACAACAGCAGTTTCAGCACCTGCATGGAGACATCCAAAATCACATTGTGGGAAAAGACCCTGAGACATAAAGGTCATTTTTCCTTTGAAAGCAAATTACATTCTTTCTACCAGATATTCCTCTTCCTGCTTCCAAGCAGGACACAGTAAAAGAGACTCCAGCAACCTACTCCAGTGATGCTATAACCTCCCTGACCAGCAAGGCTTTTTGAAAATCCAGCCTGGATCTTGCTACTTTCAGTCCCATTGCTTTGTCCAGTGCAGACGGGGAGAGCAGATTTATATATCTGAAAAGAACAGTCTTGCTCCCAGACATCAGTGCCTCAGGCTCAGTAACGCATTCCTTTTCATCTTTGTGGGCCACATTTTCTGGGGTTCTGATTTATCCTCCTTGTTCTCCTCTAAACTGTGTCCTACTGATTCAAATCTTACCTGAATTACATTGGCCCAAACAGGATGAAAGGCTCCAGGTGGGGCCTTCTGAGAAATGAGAAATCAATGCAGTTTCTCACAAATGTTCCCCAAGAGCTGCTATCCGGCACTAAAACTAAAGTGGGATAAACAAGGTTTTTTCTACAAAATATTCAGTTAAGCAAGTTACTGTGTTGACCCAAAACTCAACAGAGGATCCTCACTGGAGTGACACAGCCAGCACTGACACAATTCCCATCATGTTCTCATATTCCCCACTCCCTTTTTCCTACCACTGGCAGCAACACAACCACGAAGGGAACAGGAATGTGCCTTGAAATTTCTGTGTATCCAGC
Source organism: Climacteris rufus (assembly GCA_013398175.1). Taxonomy (NCBI): domain Eukaryota; kingdom Metazoa; phylum Chordata; class Aves; order Passeriformes; family Climacteridae; genus Climacteris; species Climacteris rufus. The sequence goes on from VZRZ01001325.1 coordinate 498,070, forward strand.
CACCCTAACCTTGTCCAGGAAGAAGTGTGTCGAAGCATTAGAGTCTATTTTGATGCTAGAGAGGCCTCTAAGTTAAGAAAGAGCAAATCTGTCTTTAAGAGTGCTTGGCTGCAGCAAATAAACAACCCAAAAAAAACTTCTAACAGAAAAATCAGCAACAAGTTTAGGAAAAGTTAATAATGGCAATTCAGCCAAGAAGACACAAATGCTGTATCTGCACCCATGATCTCAGCATTGATGCAGATTTAATTTTAATGTCATTTATCCATGGGAATGGTGTTACCATTGGGCAAGTTGGTTTTAAATAGAAAAAGCCATCGAAGTGATGAGGAGAAAATACATTTATTTCCACCTCCCTTTGCAGAAAAGATTAGGAACTAAAATTTGGAGGTATTTTGCTTCAGAGCAGTGCAATCAGTGCCTGTTCTGCTGAGAAGTGCAGCAAGTTTGCATTGTGCTGTAACCTCATGTAGCAAACTGTGATCCCTTAGAGCCGATGCCACAGGACCATCCCTGAATTCTGTTTCCCACATGAAGTGCTCCCCTCCTGATCCCCAAGCACTGCTTAATCCTCTGGATACAACTTATGTTGCATGAACTGCCAGCAATTACAGGTAAAGGTACCACAGTAAATATAAAATCAACTGCAGTGGTCAACACACTGTGGTTTGATATTTTTTGTTGTCGCTTTATCCAATTAATCAGGAACTATTTCTTAATGAGTGGACTTCCAAACTGGCATTATTATATCCTTTGAAGTAAAAGTAGGTCTCAATCTGCCTATTTTATTTTTATTTTTGCCTTTTCCTTAAATCAGCAAATCCTCTACACAGCCTCTTTCTGATTTTAAGAGGCATATGGTTCTTAATCCAGCGGTGTATGAATTATGGCAGTAAATGGCTTTGAAAGTGCCTCGAAAGCAAAAATATGGAAATTTCCCCCCCAAGAGACCAGGATGAGCAGTCATTATTTTTCAGATTGTAGAGAACACTGCCCAAGTGTTCCAAGACTCCGTGTGTATAATTGTTTGTCTCCTTCTTGCTTTGAAGTATTTTTATTTCTTTTTTTTTTTAACAGTAAAACCTCAGACACACTCAAGGACAGCTTCCACAGCTTGGTCAAGAACAGCAGCGTATCTACATATTCACTAAGTCATAAATCTTCTATACTTTGGCTATGCATATATGACACATGACCCTTATTTCTCCCTTGTGGTCACAGTCTGAGAGACAATAGAGGTCCACTAAAGCACACAGCTTCCCTCTTAGGTAATATTTCATATGTATCTCTTTACAACCACCAACACATCAAGGTAACCAAGCTGCAGTCTGGGAGGGGAGTTTAACCATAATTGTCTTAAATTGTCTAATTTGGATGAAATGAGCAAGAAAATTCCCTCAGCTATTTGTTAGTGTAATAATGTCATCTATATGTTTCTTGCCTCGTGGTATTCTGCTTTGTAAAGGGGAATGAACTATAGTCTGAATCCTTTGGATATTTGGTTCGATCTGTCTGTCAGACATTAATTAGTTTCATAGCAATCTCTCACTGCTGTCTTGTGGAAAGACAGCAAGACTGAAAAATAAGCCAGGATGACAAAGGGAGAGCTTGACTTGCTTCTGACCAAAGAAATCTGTCATTAAGGAAAGGTTCAGAACTCAGATCTGAGGCTCCTTCGCCTGCCTTGTGGGAGTACAGATGACTGGATTAAAACATTAATGTGTTATTATACACCAAATCGTCTCCTCAAAGAATGGTCTGTTTGCTCATTTATTTCTATGTACATAAACAACTGGAGAGAGGGAGATTTCCAGGGCAGGAACTCAACCATGCAACTCTCACTAATGACAGTGGCTGTTAGGCAGCCAAAACCTCGAATGAGGCTTCCAAATTAACCTTAAAATAACATTACCGAGGCCTCAGTAGCAGCTCTGCAGTTAAATCCATATTAAAATTTGCTCTTGGAGCATCACTAATGTCCCAGGATTTCCTACTCAAATTACTTTGCATCATCTCCCTATTTTACATGCCGAGGTCTAATTCTCTGCTTTGTAGCAGCGTTCTTTAACATGGGTACAAAGCACATTTGCAGCACCAGCAAAAAAGTGCTGCTACAGAGCACACAGTCATGTCCTAACTCTCCAGGAGACAAGGGAATTTGCTCATGTCTATTTAAATATATGATAAGACATTTTAACCAGTTCCATTAAGAAAGCTGGAGCTGTTATGCTATTTCTTCACACACTTGGTGATTCTTGCTTTTTATACCTTATTCCTCATAGTTCCTAAGCCTCTGAAAATAAAGCCATTTTATTTAGATTGCTAAGTGGAGACACTGGAGTTTTTAAATGCCAATTGACAGGTTGTGTTTTAACATGAAAAATGTATCTCAGGCTTACCTTACAACACTGGTTTGCAGATGCAGGCATGATGACAAATTCCTGGTTTATTTAGAAATATAAATTTAAAAAAAAAACAGAAAGGGGGAAAAAAGGAGAGGGACTAAACTAATGAAGGCTTCTTTGAGGCATTTCTTCCCCAGAGCATTTTAAAGAACAAGAAGCAAGACCAGGGCTTTCTGAAGGAGATCATAAATACCTACAGGAGTTTTGAAGCACTCCTTAAAGGGTGCTTGCTATCCTAGAATTCCTGTGTAAGTATCCCTCATTCTTTGGCATAATCCTGCAAAGCACCTCATAAGACTTTGTGCTTAACCTCCACTGCAAAACAATGGTGAAATTATTAAAAGTGAGATTTCACTCCAGAATGATGAACATGCCAGACTCCTTACTTTTTACAGGATCTTATTCAGGCTGCAGCAATTTCAGTAGTAGTTCCTTCTGACCCCTGGTAGACACTAAAGAGACATTTGAAGGCAGCTTGAAGTACTGCAGCCACACCAACAACTTCTGAGTGTGATTTATACACACATTTAGCTCACCACAAAACTGAGATGAAACAACTGGAGAAGAGCTTCCTTGTTAGGAGAAGGAAGGAAGCCTTTGTCTCAAAATAGTTCAGATGCTCTGCCACTCTGAACACTGAATCAGGTTAGAGGACAGAGGCATTGGGTGTTTTTTGAGACATTTTTTTGAATTATGTCATAGGAAGAATCCCTTCACTTGATATATTGCCGGTGTCTCTTCCTCAAAGGAAATTCAAACATCATGTATTTGGAAAAAAATCACAGACAACTGCAGTGCAGTTAGAATTTTAAAGGATATGTTAAAGAGAGGTTCCTGAATCCATATCCTTCTGCTGAACTTAGTGTTCACAGCACAGTATTCCCTGGGCCAAAACACATTAGACCACATTTCTTATAGTCACCTACTGATACTGCAAACCCACAAGGTGCTGTAGGAATACCAGAACTGTAGGAAAGGCCAGCTACAGCTCTTTCCCAATCTCCAGCAGATTGTTTCCTGGTCTGGGTAAAGCCACTTTCGATTTCATCCAAACCAGTTCACACATTTTCTTCATAAGAACTTGTGTCAAAATGTTTCAGTTGTCAGAATATTCACCTCTGAGCCTGAGCATGTAAGTACAAGTCCACACATTAGTTTATCCATCAATATCCTGTCTGTAGTTTTGTCTATGCATTCCTAAAGTGCCCATCACCCTGATGTAGAGGTGCCAGTGCAAATTCTCACCCCGTGTTAGTTTGACAGCACTGTCATCAGAGCTGGCTGTGCTTCAACTAAAATACAAACCCAGGCTACTCCTGTCCATCTCTGGCAGCTACTCTGGAAGTTGGTGGCTCCTCAGCAAGAGAAGTAGCAGGTCTAGTCCCATGCTCAAGTCACTGTTCCCTTCTACAGTAAAACAGGTTGTAAATCCCAAAGCTGGAAAAAATCCTTGTCATTGCAGATTGGGAGATGGTTCATGTGGAAAACTCAGTGTGAAGGTCTTAGAGAGACTGTTAGGTTTGAGAAAAACAACATATATAAACAAATCCTATCCTGTTCTTTATCCTACACAAACCCTAAGCAAGGAGCACATCTTCTGCACAGAAAAAAACCCCATCCTTGTGTTCAGACAGCAGCCTGAAGAGATATAAAATAGCAGCTCCCCTAGCACCAGCACCACTTGAATGGCTGAATGCAGAATTAAAAAACAGGCTTCGCTTCCAGGTGCAGACAGATGTCTGATGTGCAGATATTGGCTGTCTCTCACCAAAAATGACAGGCATTTTGGTAAGGCTTTTCTTAACAGATGGCAAAACTTGGGTCCTAGCGATGGCAGCAGGATCTGGAGGCACTCAGCACGCAGCAGGATGAGGCCCAAACATGGGGCTGAACACCAGGTTTCCTCCACATTGTTAAGAAAAGTTATTGGTGTGAAAAGGGTGTTCAGGAACTGAGCATCAGATTCAGGAAAAAAAAGACCAACAAATCTTTGCAGTGTATTGTGATGTTTTCTTTTGTATACTGTATCAATGACTGTGTGGTGCGCTCCCTGAAAATCCAGCCCTTGGTAATTGTCAGGGAACTTCATTCTGAGTGCAGGCTCTACTGGAAATTAATTGCTTCAGTGCAATCTGAACCACATCATAAATGTCATGTAGAAGTTGCAGGGAGTGAGGAGGCAATGACAGCTCTATCCGCACTGTTTCATTTAAAGGTGGGTAAAACACACTGCGACAGAAGTGCTCTTCATCAATAATTTAGTCCGCAGTGTAAAGCCAAGCCTTGCCAAAGATGCCAGGGGAGCAGCTACCTCCCTGGTTTTAATGACACCAGCAGGGAGGGGTTGAGGGGCCAGCTCAAATCAACATTCATTGCACATCTGGGCATGTCGGCAGATGAAGATATCTAGGACTGAGCTGACAGGACAAAGGGTTGAAAAAAGAAGTGTAACCTAGAAAACCTTTACTTTGAATTCTTTGTATAAATTCAAGGGGGATGACAGTTCCTAAGGTCATCTTACATAATAAAACTACAGTGATCTACATAGAGAATTTTAACTCTTTCCAGCACATAATCAAAGAAACCGCAAGTTAAGTTTATATTATTCACTTTATGAATGTAAAATGCAGAATCCTTAATTCTCCGAAAAGAACTGTTTTAATGAGCAGAATGTTAACATTTATATGCCTGGCTTCATTGCAGTAACCATAATTACAGTACCACGGAAGCCCCACTGTACTGGAGGGTCATTGAAGTTCCTATTACAACCCTTATCTTAGGGGAGTTTAATGTCTTTGCCATTTCGCAGCGCATCAGCTGAAACTTGCCATGCAGGTTAGTGCTGGTTTACGCCTTAAAATTATTGTTTTACAGCAGTTTAGTTTGCTTCTTCAACAGCTTCAGCTTGCCAAAACTCCGAGTTTTTACAGCTTTTATGGCAGTCTCCACACAAACGCCCATCCATTTGCTCTGAGGAGAATATGACATTCAGGTGCAACGAGACGGATCCATCACCGCACCGAACTCCGTATCCTCACCCTGGGAGGTTACAAAGCCGTGTAGTTACAACGTGGTTGAAGCTATCCCGACTTGTGGGGTTCTGGCAGAGCTTTCAGGCACTCATCTGACATTCCAGGCTAGATAGTGGATGCCTGTGATTTGGCTGAGGGGGTGAGGACTTGTGTCATCCCAGCGCGATGCTGCCGTCTCAATCTGGAGAGGAAATTCCTTTTGTCCAGGCAAGAGCAGCTTCAAAAAACACCCACTTCCACCTCCAACATTGTCCATCAAATGTTGCCTCTGCAACAGTAATAATTCCCACTGCTGGCAAGTTAAGACTAAATTATTTAACATCACAGTACCTGGAGCTATAGCTGAAGGCTATTGAAAGCAAAGAATTGTTTTTTTCCTTATCCAATAAAACTGTGGAATGAATTCTTTTCTGCTCACATTTTGGATGAAATGTTAGGTGTTTTCCACGATCTTTAAGGTAATCTAGACCACACCAGAGCTGTGCTTCCAGCATAAGCTTCATCCATGACAACTTCATTGAGGACTACTCCAGGTTTTACTCCCTACGGGGGTCATATGGGAAGGTGACAAACAAAGGAGTCCAGGGAATACAAGAGGTGGCATCTCTCCTAATTGCATCTGACATTTCACTTTCATTTTCCTAGCCATCCGAAGGTACAAAGTGAGTAATCCAGTGCTTAATAATAATGTTAAAATGCTAATGGCACCAGGAAAGCCCTCTGAAAGTACTGCAGAAGAGGGATAACATTTACATTCTGGAAAAGTTAAACAGTACATGTAGACACATCATCACTGGCTCGGGTGATGATTTCCAAGAGGGAACTTGAACAAGAGTAGGTCATAATAATAATTATATTTGGGGTCTGTGAGTAGAAAAAAACCAGTAAACCTGCCTATGTCTATCCTCAGAAAGGAAAACACTTGTGCTTATTCTGCCCTGATGTGTCTCCACTGGAGGCCTGGCTTTTCCTCAGGGAAGGTGCAGTGATGCTGGATGCACTAGGAATAGCATCACAAGGTAAAAGCCTCCTAGACAACGCAGCAACAGAGGCTCTGTCCCCTGCAAGCTGCCAAGCCAAATCCCATATTATCCCATATTGTCACAGTGTGCCCTGTACCGAGTGTCACCAAGGAAATCCCATCCTTCCACACTCTGTTACTTGCTCTCCAACACCAGGAGAACACAGGGATGATGCTACATGGCCAGTGGCTCTTCTCACTGTCACTGTTCATGCTGGTGGATAAAAAGGAAAGATGAAAAACAGATCAGGAGTTTGGGGAGCTCTCTAAATGCTTCCAAATTACATTGCTCACTGTAAATGTGAGGTTTACTAGAAAGGTCATTGGAAAGCCTTTTCCAGTGTTGTTTCTTTGCTTGGTACCTCACTTTTGGGAAGAAGCCTGAATTTTAAAACCAGAAAACTGAAGCTGTGCTTCTTTCCCTGCTGAATTGCAGAAAACTAGGAGCCCTAATTATAATAAACTCTGATAATAATAGAATCCCACACTACTAATGTGCACTCAGAGAGATTCAAATGAGGGTGTGCATGTGCACTGGGAAAGGATAAGCATAAGTGGCAGACTTTTCCTTCCAAGCACCAGGCTAAGCACAGCAATTTAACAAACACAGGAAGCAGAAGAATGAAATTTCAAAGTAAAAGAGTGATCCACACCCACAAACACAGCTCTTGGGGGTGTTTTTAAGGACAGACTCTGTCCCACCGTGCCCCCACACGGATTTACACCCTGTGTAAGTGGGGTGTAAGGGCAGTGAGGTGTCTGAGCAGCTCCCTAAGAGGCAGAGCAGCAGAGGTTCAGGACCCCTTAACTGCAGCAGTCAAGTGCATTAACTTGTTTAATTTTGAACGGCGATTGCCAGGCTCCCAGCTGGTGCAGCCTGGCACAGCTCCACGCATCTCAGCAAAGCTACTACAACTGACACTAGCTGGGGATCTGGCCCAGTTTCTCAATTTGTCAAAGGACTGGTGATTCTTAGGGCACTCTCCTGTCCTATGCAAATTGTCATCACATCCTGGGCTGCAAAAGTTGTGACAATTCACACCAGACACCCTTCTGCATCTTCATTCTCCTTCTTGTATTCCAGCAATGAGTGCTGAACCCCGTGATGACACAATGAACAAAACAATCAGGTTACGGCAGAATTTCTAACTTTAGAAAAGAAAAAAGTTCGAAGAAAAAAAATTCCAACTTCAGAAAAAGAAAGGGTTTGGCTGGGATTGAGCTAATTTTGTTCCCAGTAGCTGGTGCAGTGCTGTGCTTTGGATTTAGGGTGAGAATAACATGGATAAGTGTGGCTGTTGTGGTTGTTCCTGAGCAGTGCTTACCTTAAATCAAGGACTGTTGAGTTTGCCATGCTCTGCCAGGGAGGAGCTGCCCAAGGAGCCGTGGGGGAGCGTGGCCAGGACAGCTGAGCTGAGCACAGGAATATTCCAGAGCCTGGGATAACCTGGGCACTGGGTAACCTGGGTGGAAACTGGAGGGAAAGCTGGTCAAGGGCTGCTTCAAAACTGGGCATCACTCAGCAGTTGGTGAACAATTGTACTGTGCATCACTTGCTTTGTATTTTTTTCCCCCCCTTCTTTCTCTGTCCTTTTAAACTATCTTTATCTCAACCTGCCATTTTACTCCTTTTTTTCTGATTGTCTCCCCCATCCCACTGAAAGGAGGGAGTGAGGGAGTGGCTGTGATGTTTTGCTGCCTGCAGGGTTAAACCACAACAAAGGGTTGAAGAACAGTAAATATTGAACAAAAGAACCCATCCCAGTAGATGTGACACTGCAAGCAGTTAAAGCACTGAAAACAGTTATTTTATACGGCATGAAAATCAGCAATTTTACAAAGAAATGACTGTGAAATACATAATAGTGCTACTTCTAAAAAAAAAAAAAAAAAAAAAAAAGAAGAAAACTGTATCAAAGTCTAAATCCTCCCCCCCAAAGCAAATGCCCATCATGCAGCCCAATAGGCTTAATCTGCCATAAAGCCAAATACTTCCCAGAGGAGGTGATCGTTAGTTTGAACATTAATTTCCCTTCCCCTCTCCTTGTGTATCCATTAAATGGAATAACAAGAAATGTTCATGGCCATAAGGTGTGTTTGATGGCAAGGAGTAAAAGAAAATGTGCAATTAAAAGATGTAGATGATAAACTGCACAACTTCTCAGCTGGCTTGACCAATATGTGGGACTTCTGGGAGATGCAGGTTTTGTTCTCCCATGTTGAGGTCAATGAATTGCAGAGACCTAAGGATGGGGAAATGTTGGAGGGCAGGAGAGAAATTATTAATGCTCCATCTTTCCCTTGCTTGCTTAGATTTGCAGAACATGTTTCTTGAATGAGTTTGAAGCCCAACATATAAAAAGCTGACTATTTATATATTTGATTCTTTAAAAGCAATTAGGAATACAAAGCAGATGGTACAGCATTGTAGATTTCCCTTTTCATATTGCTTAAGCACTAGAGATCAATAAGTCTAATATAAACAGATGATTTCCATAGCAGGGTTTATAATTAGCTGGCACTGAATGTGTCCAAACTCTAAAATAATTAGCAGAAGCATGTGGCACACCATTAAAACCTTGTGGCTTGTCTGCATTTACATTTATAATTATTAAAGTTAATTATGATGCTTGTGGTGTGGTTCCAAGCTCCTTTACAACTTAGATTAAATATTTTTTCAGTCCTACTTTTTCTTTCAGCTCACCAAATGCCAGCACTTTCAACAAGCCCCATTTCATCAAAAAGAAAAAATGGAGGTTATTTTTATAGGAATGACCTGAATATTTTCCTAACTCACACTTTTATTTTTCTAAGGGGACATGACATGGGAATTGAGTAACTCAGCATTTTGGGGGAAAATAATCCTGATTAGACACAATAATTTTAAGGTTGTCTAAGAAAACCTTTATACTTAAACCTGATGCACTGTTTCAAATAAAATTCAAACAAAGATAAACCATTTAGTAATCAGAACATCTCAATGACATTCAACGCCTTACAGTAAACTAAACTTTATGTGCTCTGAACCTGGGCAAATCACAGTGAAAAAGGCAGCATGGCTGGGTGTAAACATCATATATTGGGCAAGGACTTTTGAAGGTCCAGTTTGGGTTTACACATCTCTTCCCACAACCTGGGCTACAGAAAGCTCAGTCAATCTATCTGGCCATTTATGAAAATAATTTTCATAAACATTTATCATTAAGACATTCTGTGACACATCCAGAACCCCAAGGAAGTCGCACTGTTTGCATAAAGTCTTTTTTCAATTATTCATTTCCCTGAATTCTTCTTGCCTTTAGTGCAAACAAAGCTAAATCCAACAGTGCCACAAGTGTGGCCGAGTGAAATGGGACGGATGCCCTGCAGAGGAGCGACCCTCTGGAACACGATGCTTCTGGAGGACACACCCCATGATTCAGGGCCACCACTGTGGTAGGCAGGGAAAAAGAGATTTAATTGACCAGTCTACCTTCTGATGGAAATCAGCTCATCCTGTAGGATTAGGGGAGCACGACTGTGGAGCCTCAAAGGGAACAGCGACTTTTCCACTGCACAGCAAAGCATCCTTGTGACATTCACCATCCGAGGGGAATTTTCTTTATTCATCTGCTGTGCCAAACACTGGGCACAGCTCGGCTGCCCAGCTGGGTGGTTATACCACAGGCTGTGCTGCTGCAGCTTGTGGGGTGGAATATCTGTTCTGGACATGCTTCAACTCTAGAGTTGCCCTGAGAGAACTTAAATTTCTCCAGCCAGCTCCTCCTTGAAAACTGTGCAGTGACACTCAGACCTTCTCTGCTCTCTCTCTGTGGCAAGTGCAGCCACCACGGGGGCAGGCACACAGCTCAGAGTCTGGGGAGCAGAAAATGCCACAAGAACCAAATACCAGTGGGAATCATTCCCACATGCCATTCCCAGAGAGAGCAAAACCTAAACTTTTGCATACAAGTGGTTTTGATCAGCTGCTGGAGGTTACTGGATACAGCAGATACCTGAGAAGAGGGTACAACTTTATGTCTCAATAGAGTAAGTTTTAATTCTGTTTTTCTTTTTAATAAAAGGAAATAAAATGTTAAAGGCCTCAGAGAGGATTAAGACTAGATTTTACAGAAGCAGGCCTTCCACCTCCCAAGTGGTAAGTATTTCCTAGGCACAAGTACCCCCCTTTCTGAAATCACCAGGTCTACCCAGTTTCTAGAGAAGCCTCCCTCCCTTTTAATGCATTTCTGTTCTTCATATAACATGTCCATCATGAACTTCTTGGCCCTTGTTCTTGTTTCCTCTGGCTCAGGCCAGACCTGGAGATGTCTGGAATGTGACAAGGCAGTATTAGCCTGCCAACTATATTCTGTTAGCAAATTTATTTTCTTCTCCTAGACTGATGATAAAAATGTCATGGTGTGATGCTTTAGCAGGCCCAAGAGCTGCCCACCTACAGCTGCAGGGCTTGAAGAGAGCTCGGAGCCAAGAACGCCATAAGGAGAGCAGACAGCAACTCCACCAACTTTGCTCCTTCTGCATTGGTTATTCTCCTGCTAAATGATGCAATGTGACCCCCTCAGGGATTCCAAGTCTGATCATGTTTTTCTCACTATTTTTTCTTCCCTACTTCCTCCTTCTCCTTGACTAAAGCAGCCCAAACTGCTGAATTTTTCATGAAAGAGATAATATCATTGTACATAAGATAATGGCATTCAAATACATCCATCTGCTTGTTAGCTCTGACTACATCGATTGTGTTTCTTCTGAAAGAATATTTACCAAAAGAGGAGGAAAAAAAAAAAAGGGAAAGAAAAAAAGGTTCTCTTTTGTGGCATAAAATATGCACATTTTCAGAACTGAAATACAAAATCCCTTTTACATACTTTAGATAAGAGAAGAAAATGAACTGAGAAATTAAGAAAAGCACCCTTGAGGTCTTGCCAGGACAAAAGTATTTCCTCCTTCCAATATTTCATTAAAAATCTAGACATGTTTTACACTAAAACACTGTTGATTTTTTTTTTCCCTTTCAGTAAACAATATCTTGTTTCAGAGATGAAATACTGCGTGCCAATGATTGGGATTTTTACTACCTAAAAGTTTTCAAACGCGGTCTAGAGGATTACACCTAAGGCATCCAGTCTATCTCACTTTCCCATAAAAACTGCCCAACCTCAAGTAATTCAATTTATCATTTTATTCCTTTTTTTGGCTAGTCCAACAACACAGAGTAAGACCGTAAAATATGTGATATCCAATTACTGAAAATGTGATGAAAAATTACTCTCAAAAGTAGGGCAAGCGAATATATTTACTGAATTTCAGATGCTCTAGATAAAAAGGATAGCAAGATAAAAACTGCCTATCAATTTTACACACACACTGAACTGCTTCCACTTCATTTCCTATAGGTCGTGTACAACCATCCTGGGTTTTGAAGTTTCATTTCAGCAAACAATATATTCTAATTGGCTTGTTTACATTTATTACCAGCACATCCTAAAATGTGAGATGTGCTTTGTGCTCTTCCTTTGACCTGTTTAGCACAGCAGCTCCTCTGGAGCTCCTGCCACCTTGGTTGGGATTTGAATAACTCCTGTTTAAAGAACAACTACTGAACCAAATGCTGCCTTTCTCCCAGTGCCTTGAGCACATTTCAGTGCTCGGTGCTGAAATGGCAAACACGGCAATTAAATGGAAATGACAGCAGTTGATCTGATTATTTCCTTCCCTCCAATCTCCTTTTTATTATAAGCTTGCATATTAAGGAAGCAGGAGGCAACAACACCCCTGAACGTTTGTCCCTTTGTTTGCTGGGGAGGAGGCCTGTGCACAGGGAGCCTCTTGCAGGGATCTCTGGGGTGGGGCAAACGAGAAGAATTCCTGATCCACAGGGAACTTGCACATTGCAAAGCCTGCAGCCCACTCCCCCGGGGGCTTTGCTCCGGGATCCCGGGAGTCGCTGAAGGCAGCTCTCCATTCCCTAGGAACTTTGCATGCCCTCCCAGAGAGCTGTGGAAAGAAAAATGCCTTCTCCTGGAGCCAGCCTTAATCACTTGCAGTGTTTCCAGAATGGAAGCTGAGCTTGTGCCTTCTCTTTTTGGCTGCTGTGGAGCTTCTTTAGCATCACACGAGGGTTCCTTCTCTTTCAGCCCAATTCGCTCTCCACTGATTTCCACTCCATTAGCAGAGCCACACCTGCCTGAATCCTGGAATGCCACAGGCTGGACAGAGAGCAGCATCACCAGTACTCAGTGCTGTCTCCAACACAACTCTCCCTGATGGTTTCCTGAAGTGGAACTCCATCATCCCTTGGACACGGAGAGAACGGTGCCTAAATGTTCCTCAGCAACAATTTGGTTTATTTCAGAACTGAATTCAGTACAACCGCACGCAAAGAGACTGCGATTTAATCACAGATGTTCAACAAGGGCAAAATTATTCACAAGTTTGGAGTTGTGAATTATTTTTCAGCTCCATTGACCAACATGTCTTACTTTACACTGTAGTACTCCATATTAATAGCTGATGCTGAGTTTCCCAAATGATGGCATCTGTGTGGCAACCAGGGAGCAATTTTTTCTGGACAAATGCCTCTCCTTTTCCCTGAGTACTGATCTGCTGCCTGTCAGAAGTTTACTGTGCAACACAGACTGTGGGAGCTTTGTGTCCTAAATACAGAGGACATGTCCAGTCCAGCAAAATAATGCTATTATAGTAATAATTGCTTCAATACTGTTTGTGCAATCTCTTTGCAAAATCTTGTTATTTGTGATTCTTATCCTACAACTTGATATGCATAATAGCTCGGAGGTGCTGGTGATGGAATTTTTCCAGCTCTTTGATGTGCCAGCAATGACTTGTCCATGTTTCACAGCCACAGACTAATGTGGAAATTACTACAGCAAAATAAACACTAAGTCTGGTATTCTGTGGGATACCATGCATGTGTCAATTCATGATGCAATCTCACATGCAAAACATGCATTTTTAATTCTGCACATGATTTCTTAGACGTCTGATAATCTCTTAAAAAATAAATTAAATCCATATCTTGCAGATGCTTTTCCAGCTCTGGACTAGTGCACAACCTTGCTTTTCTCCTGACTGACGATAAATCTGTGGACTTGAGCTGCCACAGCAAATTTGTTGGTCGTGAACTAGAGGTCCTCTCTAGTGTGTGCAACGAAAGCACAACCACCTGCGCAGAGGAGTTCACATATAACCTTCTCCTTCAGTGCTGTGGAGGCCTTCAATCTGCTCAGGTTAAAGAGCTTGCCAGATGTTCAAAATTTAATAAATATTCCTGGCATCATGTCTCTAGTGGCATCATCAATCATTACTACAAAGAACAGTCCAAAGAACAGCCTGTGCCAAAATATACCTTTGCTTGACTCCTTTTGCTATTACAAATGGATCCAACAGAGTGCCAGCCCCAGCCTCTATCCAGCACACCATTGTGCAGATGACGGATAATTTCACAAACTTTTCTGGACATCCAGTAGTTGGGAAATATTGCCAATAATTTTCAGAGAGCTGGAAGTCTGATAGCATCACGAGCATTGCTAAGGTCAATGGAGACTTGTTACATGGGCGTGTGTGTTGCTCCCTGTATTTTTTATGGAAAAGCTGGGGACAAAGTAGCCAATACTATATCCTAGCCCCCTCCTGGATGACAGGCATCACCCTAATATCTAGAACCATCAGATCAGCTTCAGTCAGAATTGATCCTTTTCCTGAAATTAGAATTGCTATAGAAACATCTTTATTTGTATACCAGAGTGCTGGAAGATAAAGGGCTATTTGACATTCACAGCCTAAGGGCGTGTAACTTAGGCATGTGAAGATGATGATATGCATCTGTTCCCAGAGGAATTAGGGTTCCCAAATTCTTACACACTTCTTTTTTTTTTTTTTTAATTCCCATTTTAAATATTATATCTCTTTGTTCCTCCTTAAATTTATTTGAAGTCAATTTTTCTGTGTTACAGAAAGGCTGAACACAACTGTAAGGAGATTAGTACAGCTGAGTGAGGCCTTGCTGAGGTCTATTTTGGTCTTTTTGCAGAGAATTTAGGATACTTGTTTTTCCAGAGTACATGGAGTGACTCTTAACACGGCCTTACAGCATTTGACATCTTAATTCCCTACACTTTTTTCTCCTCAACTTGATAATCTCCCTCCTATTGAGATCATTATATGGACTATTTTTAGTTTCTTAAGGACCCCTGTCCCACTTGCAATGCAAGTGTATAACTGAAACACAGTCAACAAGAATTATGTTTAACAAATACAAAAAGAGAAAGGGAATTGCCTTCTACTGCTCCATGACAAAGACACCCAAGTATAGACAAAGATACCAATAGAAGTATTGGCTTAGTGGATACAGAGGTGAAATGAGCACTTCAAGCAGTTCAGAATCATCAGATATCTCTCTTCATATTTGTCTGTTCCCAGCTTCAATCAAGAATTGTTTAAATAGGAGTAAAAAAGCCTGAATTACTGATGTGCTTGACTGCTTTCACCTCATGTTGCTCTGCATTAGCAAGGACCCACTAAAACAAAAAAGCCAACATTTTAAGTCACCCTTACAGCCACTGTGCAAGAACAGAAGTGCTGCACCTTTTCTACAGCTAACAGTTTTCCCAAAAGCAAAGAGGGACATGGAGGTCCCTATTCTGCTGCCAAGTGTCAGTCTCAAAAATCTCACAAAAATCTTAATTGGGAAGTTCTGGGCCACTGTGCCCTTTTCAAGGTCTTAGACTGATATTAGCCACATCCTCAGGACTGATGAAGGAGTCCCAGGAGTAAACCCAGCATGTCTGCGGAGCTTCTGTTTGAACTGGGTGTGCTGAAAAACTGTTTGTAGACCTGAACCCTTACCAACATCAAGAAAATATGCAAATCTCTCAGTTACTCAGATGCCTCCAAAGCACATAAAGGCAAGCTGTGTGTCAGAGAGAGGGACCAGGACTTGCTTGCAATGAAGAGTGACAGGCACATGTCTGAAGATATTTCTGTCTTAAAGGTTGATGGGTTTTCCCTTCTCATTATGTTATACAGTGATGTTAGCTAATTTTAACTCGTTTGTGTATCCATTCATTCAGTACAAAGAACTGACCAGTACTGATTGCATGGACAATTGGTCTACACAGACAGAACATTTCCCTAAGCTCTCTTATCCCAATTGGTAGAAGTGTGCTCTTCAGACAACTGGAGGATACTCTGCTGACAGGATTTGGTTTTGCTGGATGCCAGCCAGGTTGCTGACATCTGCCTGGAGTAAGACACAACTTGTTGATCAGGGGCTCAGTAGTGTTTGGAAAATTTTGGCATGGGCAGCAGGGTAGGTAGCTCTGTATGTACAGGGCCAGCAAGGTTCATCTTCCTCACTGCTTTAGTTGGGCTAAGAAAACGGGCTGTCAACCCTTTGACAACCTTTAGGTTGTCTCAGACCCCAAGGGGTGCAAATACTTGGCAAGTCCTTGTATTTTTGCAAATGCAGGCCCCCACTTGCAGTTGCCACTGGTGCAGCCCAAGGAGCCTCCTCCCAGCAGCTTCTGTGCACACCCTTGGAGCCACGGGCATTAGAGAAGGAAGGACAATCCAAGGTAACACCTTCTGCAATTTAGCTCAGTGATTTTGCACAAAAATCATGTCTCAAGCAGTGTAGTTTTGGGTTTGCCTACAGCATTGCTTTCATAAAAGCGTTCAGTACTCATTTAAGGACTCAAAGGGGTGGATAATGCTCCACATCCTTTGGGTAATCTTTTCCAGTATTATTTTCAGTGTTAAACTAGAGATTGGTCTGGCCCACACAAGGCAGCAGATTTCCAAAGAACAGGTTTGGAACTGTAGCCAACTGTAACTGGAGTTGATATATCATGCCATATTTGCCCAGCAGAATCTCAGATGGTTGCACAAGACAGATACTGAGTTTCTCTACATTAATCTGCTCTTTGAAAGTCCACAGGTCCAGATAACACACTGACTTGGAAATAGAGACCCTCTAAACTGACACTTCCACGGGATATTCTTTGTAATTAAACTCTATTATGCAATTTCCTTTTTCTTATTGTATTTCTGAAACATCATTATTGCTGAGCATTGAGTTTGTTAAATGCTTACACCAAAAGCAGGGGCAAGATTTCCTAGGAAGATAAAAATGTTTCTTCTTTTAGTGCTTAATTAGAAATTAGACATACTTTAAGGAAATGTAAATGACAGCTTTGGAATCCTGTGTCACACAACAGGCAGGGAGCTGAATTAGCACATTAAGTGGGACAGGCCCATTGCTCAAGATGCAGGGATGTGTTAGAACACAGCACTGGAGAACATAATGCACAGAGCAACCTCACCTTTGCATGGGAATGGACCTCAGCCAACATTACAGAGCCTGTCTAACATTAGAAACTCATATCCCTTTTTACATAAGTGACCTAATTATAAGAGGTGTTATAAGGTAGGTGACTGAAAACACCTACCGTGAAAAATCAAGCATGAATTCATCGCAGTAGTTCTACCCATAACATTCTCTTTGCTCTCCATAATCAACATTTGAGCACAGAAACATTTACCCTAAAACTTACACCACGGGACAAACTACAGCAGCAAATCCCAAACTAAATGTTCCACTTGCCATGTGGCTGTCAGAGAGGAAGGAATTCAGGGAGGAGAAGGCAGAGAAAATAGGAAGGACATAGAAGAAGATTAGCAAAACTTCAAAAGCTATGTTCCTAAGAGCTAACCACTGCTTTAAGGAAAGCTGGTACTTTGCCTCAGAAGAGAACTTTGGTGAGCTAGACTGTATAAAATTATGGAGGTTATTATGCCTGTAGCCTCCTTGCTGTGCATTCTTCCACAGAAGTGCTCACACCCGCTGTGCATGGCCAAATAACATGAATTAAAAATGCTGCACAGCGACCAAGTTTGGTTTCAGCTGAAAATACCTCAGAACTGGCTGGCTATTAACACCTCGGGGTCTCCAGTGGTCTCAATCCCTGCATCTCTCCAGGCTGCTGGTAATATAATGCAACCAGAACAAAAAACTTTTAACTTCCAGGTACACCTGAAGGCAAGCTGGAATCACTAGAATCTGCAGCCTCTAAAAGCTAAGAGTGACACCATGCAGGCCCAGTGTCTGGAGGAGGAAAAGGCCTAGAGCCATAATTTTTCCTCACAGCCCCAAACCACAGAACACTGGCCCATCTGCCTTATATATAAAGCACATGCTCCAAGCCCCTGTTTGCCATGACAGCCATGAAATCCCCAGCCATTTTGCAGGAGCCATTATCCTCTGGGATAATAAAATTCTGTAAGACAACAAACATAGGAGGTACCCATGCCAGCTCAGGAAAGAACTGTTTTATGGGGAGCTGTATATTAGTTTTAGGACAGGGCTACTGGCAGCTTGTGCCCTAAATTATGTCTGGGAGACACGTGGAGTGAGACAAGTGGAATGGACAATAAATGCCAAGTGCTGCAGGCAAGGTTTATGGGGCCAACAGTGGTTTAACATTTGGGCAAATATCTTAGACATGCTAATTTTCTGCTTCTCCTCTGGCTGAAATGACCAATTAGCTGCAACCAACCCAGCCCACATTTAAAAGATCAGGTATGGAATCCTCATGGAATCCCGCTCACAATTGATTCTGGGGGGAAACATATTCCCAAAAACACCAAGTAACTCTGAATAACAAGTAAATACAGGGAAATTGCAAACTGCTCACAGATATTCTGTCAAGTAAATTAATTGCTCAGTTCTACTTTATTAGGAGACCTTTATGGTTGTGGGCAAGTCTGCCTTGCTAAAATCCTTTGATCACTCTTAATACTGGAAGTCCTCTTTTGTGAGGCTAACTTAATACTGTTGTATTCATGCAGCTTAATCTGAGTAGGTGCTAAGTGCTTTGCCAGCCGAGGAGTTGCAGAGCATGGAGGAGAGATCATTCTATTTATTCACTTTTATTCCATTCAATAGGCTGGACTTCTTTGTTTACATGATAAATTTCTTACCTGTCATTTTTTTCCCCTCTCAGTTTTATGCATTATACTATGTCCTGTCATTGTGTTTTTCTGCTTCTCTTTATCAAAAATCGCAGTAATTTCAAAAAAGCTGATCTTAAATCTTTTCTGCTTCAAAATTAGCTGTTGCCTAACAATCACACATGCAGGTCAAAGTTTAAAGGCTGAGCCTACATCCAGAGAATTCAAGAGCAAAACTCTATTTGAGACCAAAGAGAAAGAAACACAGATTCAAGATTGTGACTTGCCTTTTCAAATGTATCCACTTCAACACAAATGCAAACAAACTAGCCTACACATTAAAAAAAAAAAATTAAAAAAAGGAAAAAAAGCTAAGCCTTGCTCTTGCCTCAAGACACCATCCAATCCCAGCAGGCACAGAAAGGAAAAGTCTTCAAGTGGAATCCTGGACCTGGTAAAGTCAATTTAAATAAAGCCAACATTTCGCTAAGTGGCCCCTCTCTTAGTAATTTTTTATTTCTACTGCTTCAAAATGAATTGGAAAGATACTTTAAGAAAAACAACAGAAGGAGTAAAATGTTTCCTTCAGGAAAATTCGAGGGTCAGTCCTGCAGCTTTGCTTTAATTGTGCTCCTCTTGAGATAAGAATCTCTTCGGGGTGTAAATTGCCTTGCACTCCCTGCATGTGTAATGTCCAAGGGAGTGCAGGGAAGGGCTTGCAGTCTTAAATGGAGGAAGGAAACATGTAAAAGTTAATTTTTATCCACATCACAAACTTTCTCCATGCTTTCCATGAATTAGGATACAGAAGCAGAGAGTGAAGCAGCAATTAAAAAAATCAGCGTAAGCATTTTATCCAGAATCGAGGTAACTCGTATATCCCAAACAGGGAAGTTTCACCTTTGTTCAGATAAAATCTGAAATACTCTTTGTTATTCCCAGAAATACGATCAAATGAACCACAAGTGCCATATGTGGGTGGTGAAGAGGGGCAGTGTCTAACTAAGGGGATTGCTGAGGTCATACAAACGATGGGAGCACTTTAAGTGCTTCTTTCTCAGGAGTCACAGTGACATTCCTGGCTTTTTTTTTTTTTTAATTTTATCTTACCGGATTTGCTATTTTCCCTTCCTTTTTCTAGCCCTAATCAATGCTGCAGGTCAGGTTGAAAGAATGGACAGCCCTAGAGCCACATACATTTAAACCACTTTGATGCAAATATTGATCCAGGAGCATAGACATGTGGAGGTGCTGCGTTTTTTTAATGGACGCGCTTCCCCCTCCCTCCCTCCCAGGCTTGCACTTCATGAGATAAAATAGAAATGTCTGCCCAAGAGCAGGAATGAATACATGAATTAACAGATCCAAAGATAGAGCAGGCTCAACGATAAATTCTGCTCCATCCAGAAAGCAAGATGCCATCTGCATGAAGTGCAAGTGCATTTCATGGCCTTGCTTCCTTCAGCGCTTCCATTTCTCCATTCACACTTCCTAGCGAGGGTGTGCAGTGGTGGGAGAGGAGTGGTGCTTCATGTCAGCACAAACAGGGCTGCTGACACAGTGGCCACCACAGCCCCACGCTTAATTCCCATGTACACAAGCCTATCAAAGCATTTTATTAGAAAGCCCCTGTCCATGGCTTATATTTAGAAACAGAGAGCGAGTCCAAGCTGCAATCCAAAGATGAGATCAAGGGGAGGAAAGAATTCTAAGGACCGCTTTGAAATTCAACACTAAAAAGATCTGACATTCTTCTATCTGTAGGCATTTTTAGGCTGGACTGAAAATAAAAAGAAAACCTGTTTGTACAGAGAAAGCTTGCCTGGCCCTGTGCCAATACAGGAAGTCTATCAAAGCTGGGCAGTGTTTGAAAGCAACAGAATACTAGAACCAAAAAAAGAAAAGGGGGGTGTGGGGTGAGAGAAACTAGAATGAAAAGACTTACTTCCACATTGACTTTTTTGCTGTTTTTCAGACGGCTGCACACGGTTGTTGATAACTGCAGCCCTCCCTGTTTATTCAACTCGAGCTTTCCATGTGCGTGGCCTGACTCCCAGGTGACTGCTGCACAATCACAGCGTGGACACGAGCCTCTGGATCCACACATCAGGATGAATCAACCCATTTCCAAGAGAACTACCTGATTCTCATGGGATCAATCAGCTTGGGTGGTGAACAGCATGCACAGAGTAATCTCCCTGGGAGTTTATCAGGGATGTTAAGGCCCAAAGTTAGTCCTGATGGGTCAGAGGTGGATGAGTTTTGCGGTGGAGAGCCATTTGCCACACACGTTCACAACACACCATTGTAGCAACTCAGGGAATGCTGTCTTCCAGCCTTTGACCTTGGAAGAACATTAATTCTTAACAGGCATCTTCCATTTTTTAAACTTCTTTAATATTTTCCCCACTTTTAAAATATTTTTTCCCGAATTTCTGGCTATAATATATTCAGGTACAAACGGTGCTGTCATCTCGAGCCACAAGTTAGAAAGTTATTACTTTTAATATGCCACTACCTTAGGCCTCTACTGTTATGTAAAAGAAAAATAACCTTGTGTGACAGTTTAACATTGATCGATGTGCCTGCCAAATGCAAAGAGATAAATAAGCAGGTGATGAATAAACAGCACTTCAAGTAAAGACATTACGCTGCATGCATAAAACGACGCCAGGCACCTAGGAGCTGTGGGTGGCCGAAGGTTAGCCATTTCATGCCCACTCACTAAAGCAGACTTAATCGCTTCCAATATTTTCTGTTAAAAAGCACGCTTAATGAGCCAATTTCACAAGCCCAGAGAAACTGATTATTATCTCCGAGTTCCAACTGAGTTGGTTGTTTTCCAAGAGCCGGTTTTTTCCTTGACGGGATAAAAACCTTTTAGAAAAAAAAAAAATTAAAAAAATAAAAAACTAAAAA
>VZRZ01001325.1:520278-550278 GCA_013398175.1 Climacteris rufus
AAAAAAAAAAAAAAGAAGCCTTCCCAACCCGGGATTATTGTCACCAGAAGCAGTTAGTCAATCACCACTTAGGAAAGAAGCCCCAGCAACTAGACCTCGGCATATAATTAACTCATCTATCAAAAAAAAAAAAAAGTGAACTGTTGTTGGGTTCTAAATCAGAAGCCAAGTTAATTATTTTTTATGAATATTCATAGGAAACTTGTACAATTTCCAAACTAGGCCTTCAATTACTAATCAGCCAACTAATAACTGGTATGACTACTTCTGCTCAGGAAAACCTGATTTTAGAAGTAAATAGACAAGGACACAAATATTTTTGAAATGAGAAAACTGTTGGAATCTGGGTGGAGAAACCCACCATTTCCATCATGGATGAAGAGCATGCTGAAGGATGCAAGAGACCCTGCAAACCACACAGAACCTGCCAGGTTCCAGGCAGTGGAAATGCTTTAAGGCATTCATCAAAAAATGAAAATGATGCAAGACTTTGTTGTACATTTCCCAAGTGTACAGAACTGGGTGCTCTCACTGACGAAGCAGCAGCTCTTCCCAGGGAACTCTGAGTTCCTCACTTCAGTCAGTAGGTGCTGACCTACTACCCAGTGTACCTTCCATAAAATCCTAGGAAAACACTCTGTTTGTTGCCTTGTAAGTTCCTGACGTCTCTAGAAAGGCAGCTATGAGACAGATTGCAGACTGGCACATTATGAGATGTTGAGATTTCATTAGAAATTCAGTTCTGCTGTGGACTTTTCTAACCCCCCTTTCCTTACTCAAAAAACAACATTAAAGGTCAATGCCCAACTCTTCATTCTCCTTATGACTTGCACAGAGACTAAATAAATCAAGATACTTCTGCCAATATACCACATGACAGATTTAATTATTAGAGTTTAAATCCTTGGAAGATATTTAGATATCTAATATCTACTGAAATCAGTTTGAAGTGCCTAAACACCTTTGAGGACTCAGGCCTCAGCAAGAAGGAATTTTCTGCTAAAGAGAATCTGCTAAGAGAGTATTTGTGTGGTCTGTGTTAGCCTTGTGAATTTAAGAGGTCTCCCCCGCATTTTGCCAACTTAAATCAGATTTTGATTGGTTTGTGACCCAACCAAGAGACAGATTTGATGAAATAAGACTGGCAAAACTCACTTTAGGACAAAGGTTGATTTGATAATCATAATTGCATTTCTACTGTATCTATTTTCTTAAGTGTTAGTAGATTTATTAGACTTTTCCTGTATAACCTATGGCTGATTTGCAGCTTCCTTAGTAATTTCTTAGTAGGCAGTAGCAATTTCTTATATCTTCAGTAATGTCTTGAATGTACATTTTTTATATTAATGATCTCACCAGGAGAAAAAGTGTACCATGAATGCATGATGGCCATATGGAAAAGACAATGAAGTTTAGTAATTAAAACTGAAAAGGGAAAGAACTATGCAGTAATTAGAACACTGATTAATCAGCTGATAATTTTATCTTGATTAATGCTGCTGATTTTCCTCTTCTTATTGACCTAGGAAAGGTAGGTTTAGACCAATTAAATATAAATTATTCCCTTTTTTCACATTCCAGGCAGCTTCCAGTGTTCTAAGCCATACTACACTTAAGATGCAGCACTGAATTGCTCTTACTAAATTGGGCAGCTCAACAAAAGGTAAAATAAGGTTTATGTTCCAAACATGCTGATGCTTTTATCTAAGGCAGAATCGGACAGAATTGGTTATTTCACTATTATCTGGGGAATATTAAAATTAGATTAAATTGCAATAGAAGAAATAGAAGACTTCACCTGTTTTAAACCCATAAGAGTAGGAAAACTAAAAGGATCCATTCATTTTATTGGGCCCAAGATATGGATGCATAATGTAGTCCTGAAGCTTAAAGAAAAGGTTCTATATTAATGCTCAAATTTCCTTTCATGTGCAGAACTTTATGATTCAGGGGGGAAAAGTGTTGCCAGTACCAACCTCGCTCCCGTGCCCGTTCACAGACCATAAACAACACCACCTATTCTTGCTTTCCCATGCACAGTTCAGGCATTAAAGCTACTTTTTTGCAATCCTGTAAGAGAGAAAGGAATGTGATGTATAGCCTGATTGCAGTGCACTGAGAAGTGAAGCAGGGTGTTTCCTGGTGGGAGACACCAACGCTGCACTGTCACAGAACCCGTGGGGATGTTAAAGATCCTCTCCTTCTCAGAGACAAATACCTGGCAAGCACAGAAAAGCTCACAAGCAGATGTCCTAATGCTGGAAATTCAGATGGAAAACACTGCTTGCTGGGGGTGTGCTTTCACTTCTGTGGTAGGGAAACCCTGCAGTACATGGAAAACAAAACCCCGCCCCTCCTTTAGGGCTCACCTTCCAGCCTCGTGTGCTCTGGATCCCACTCCAGTCCCTTCAGTTTTGTGTGCTGGAGCAGACTTTCAGATTAGCAGGAGTGTGGAAAGGGAAATCCACACAGTAAATCTAAACCACACTCCAGCGTGTTGCTTTCTCTTTGCTGGATTTTCGGGTGGCAGAGCAAAGTTGCATCGGTGTCTGATGCAAAAAAAAACCTTTTAGAGAGCAAGGGGAACCCCACAGACCCCGAGTTAAGGATTTCAGCTGACAAAAGGCTCCTCTTTATCAATCATCTGCACTGTTCATTCAGTTGTCCTTACTGTGAGACAAAAGAGCAGGTAGAATTAAATATTGCAAAGAGATTATCCAACTGATTAACACTTGCTTGCTTTCCCTGCACTTTTAATAAAGCAAACCTTTCCCACTATTTGTGCAACTATTTGTGAATCTAATTCTGCAAGTCAGTTTTCAAGTGTATTTGACCACTCATAGAAATCATGTGGCTCTGTTTTCTCTCTTGGATGAAATTACTCTGCAGGGCATAATGAATTAATAAAAAAATAATGACCACGCAGTAGAAAATGTTGTGTTGGAATATAAATAACTTGTTAACAAGCACATACAAATGTGCATAAGAAAAATATATCTTCCTGAAGGAGAAGTAGCCAAACAAAGAAGATGAAGAAACCAAAACAGCACTGGAGGGGCTTTGCATTACCTGATCAACCCAGTTTGTTAATGCCTCTTACCTCAGCAACAGAAATGGCACTTCTGTGTCCTCTGGCCAGGGAACAAAATAAAGGATGCCCTAAGTTTGAACCAAATCAGGTGAGTGAAACTGGATGGATTAACCATGGGATAGCAAATACTTCATCACTGTGTCACCACTCCAACCCAAATTTGGTTGAATGTACAAAAAACCAGTGCTTATTGTCGTAACTGACTCCTTTATGCTCACAATAATCCAAACTTTGCAACTTTTTGGGTATTCTACAAAGGTTAAGTATCACATACTAATAGGTGAACCAAGCATCAAGAGAAATCTTATCCTGCAACATATTTGCTCTATGGCTAAACAAAAAACTTTCAATTTCCCCTTCCAGAGATCCAAATTTTATAGTCATAAAATTAAGAAATGAGGGAGGGTGGACATAAGCCTAGGATGAATTTCCATAGCTAAACAAAGAAAAATGAATATTCCATTAATTCCATTTCCTGGATGTCACACTATATCCTGGCTGTGCTTGGGCTGTTTTGCTGTGGTTCTAAGCTTTTTGGGGAAAAGGACTGTGCAATGCCAAACGTAGGCTGGGCTTATGTAGAAAGAGACAAAGGCTGAGGTTTTCAAATCAAGGTGCCTGAAGTACAGCTCTAAAAGATGCACTCTAAACGGGGCATGTGTGGTGTCCCTTAAAAGTACTCATCATCTGCCAATTCTTGGGCATCTCAAAGTCCAGCATTTTTAAATCCCTACTTAGATGGAGTGACCTGATTTTTCCAGCTAAAATTTTGGGCATCACAGTTTGAAAAGGAGCTGGACTGTGTTTAACTAGCTGGAAGCACATCTAACTGGGAACATGTTGTCTGTTCAACCACAGAAGTTGCAAAACAAAAGGAAGCCAAGAATTTGAGAAACAGTAACATAAATAATTTTCAACTCCAGCCATGCAACTGCTGTCGAATGACAATTTTCTTGAAAAAAAACTGGTAGATCAAGAGATGCAAAGTAGGAATTCAGCTAAAAGTAAGGCAGAATCCTTGAGAAGAAAACACCACATCCCCATTCCTTATAATCCCATTTGTGCATTAACCACACAATAGAGTAGAGGGAACAATAAGAGAGACCCTTCACATATTCTTACCCATTAGAAAGCTTTTGTATGTGACTGAGGAGCAGAATATAATTATATATAATTAAGTATAACTAGTATTCTAGCTTTTAAGTACAACTATATACTAGTAATATCACAAATTGCTAAAATCCCACCAGGAAAAGGGAAAAAAATCAGCGACTAGTCAGACTATGTCTGATAGTTTAAAAAAATGCACTGTGCACAGTGAAGTGTTCATTTTTGTATTACTATTTCCACAAATATTTTCAACTAAATGACTAAATGTTGTAGAATTTTAATGTAAGCTGAGATTCCTGAGATTGATTATCAGTGCTGTTTTATAAATCAGCACAGTATCACCAACTTCATTTAACAGAAGCATGCTTCAGGATCACAAATGAAAGGAAAACCAAAACATTCCTGTTTCAAATAGCTTTCGGTGCCTCAAAGCTTAATAATGTAAATATAAGGAAAGGGACAAAAAAAAATTAACAAATTTGAGAAACAGGGAAGATGTAAATTATCAGGGCTGACATTTTTAATTAATAATTCAGGACTTGCCTGAAATTTTACAACTTTGGTTCAGAAAAGCCAGGACATTTTATCTCATGCACTGGCCTTAATTTGGATAACTTTCTAATTAATTTACACCAGTAACAAGCTCTTAGGTAAAGAAGCTGCTCAGGTGTTTCAGCACAACCACCAGCTATAAAAACATTGCTGTGTCAAGAGCAAGAGTACTGAGCTGAACTTGGTGGCAGAACACACTGATACACAAATGAGAGGTAAATTCCACTTCAAATTAACAAGGACCACAGCAAAACAAAGGGAATGTAACAGATTGGAAAGGCTGGAGTGAGAAACCCATGTCAAAAAAAACCCCAAATGCTAACAAGGAAGGTATTTAAAGTTCCAAATGAATGGCAATAAATTTTCTATTAACAACACTGTACAAAAAGTAAATAACCATCTGATTTACCAAACCTGGAAGGTAAACAGAAAGACAGAAGCAACCACACCAAAATCTAATACAAAATTATTTTTAAAATCATCCAAGCACACAGTATGAGGGTTGATGTTACTCAATAAAAAACTTTACTAGCAGAAAAATGAAAGTGAGGAGGCTACTCAAGATCAAGAAAAACATTATAACTGATATGGTAACAAAGATCACAAAATGCCATATATAGGACTGAAATTATGAGAGGAAGTTTATGGATAGAGTCAAGACAAAACATTGCTCCCAAGCCAGGCAAAAGCCAACAAGAGGTGCCAGGCTCTAGCACTGGAAATCCAGCTGAGCTCTTCTGGAATTTTACCAGACAGGGCACAGAGGCTACTTTGGTTAAGCTAAAAAAGTGCTTCAAAGTAATGAAAAGTCTGTGTAATCAGCAAAGAAAACACTGAAGTTCATTTCATTACGTGGCTGATAAACTACAGAAAGTAAGAGCAACATTGTAAGTTGAACAAACATAACAAATATTCTAAAATAAGAATGAGAAATGCCTGTAGAAAAATGAGGAGACCATACCAGCAACTCATCACAAACAGTATCAATCAGATCCACTTGGTGCCTGTTATTGTACAGAAATTAAAAATCCCCAAGGGAAACCTTCCCAGGGAAGCCAAGTCATCAACAGTTACCCAACTCTGCCATGTACTACACCATTTTTTCATCATTTCATCACTTGTGCAATTCCACAGAAAACAATGTTCAGTGTTAGCAGTTCTGATAATAACATGAGCACATCTGAACAAAGAATTACCGGAACAGAGGAGACAAGGCTAGAAAAATTAAAAGGTGATGATTTAATCTGAGGGAGATTCAACACTATAAACAAAATAATCTGTGATCTCAACATCTTGTTACCAGTTATCTGAGGCACAGACTCACAGATCCCAATCTTGTGCCAAGAATTCAATGTGACAAAAGATGGATAGATATGGGAAAGGAGGAACACGTTAAGAGAACAGCTATGAAATCCATCTCCTCCAGCTCCAAAGATTAATGGAGCCAATGGGGTGTCCAGAGGGTCTCCACCACAGTGACCAAACCTCAACAGCAAGGGATGCTCCAGGTCTGGAGGAGTGACAGGGAGGGACCTCCAGAGACGCAGAACTAGAGGTCACTTCAGTGGAGCACAGTGCTCCCAAAGCACAGCTGAGTGGTGACCACCAGGAGAAGTCGCCCAGCTGTGGTTCAGCAACAGCGAGTTGGTCCCATGTGAAGAACACACTGTTAGTTAAATGGTGTGAACCTCCAGGACTCAACCAACATCCACTTTCACGTGCACAGGAAGATATTGCTTGTCTGTGCAAAACTCAGTGTTCAGCTAATTTAACAAAACTCTCTCTCTCCCACCCAACAGCAAATGACTTTCCAGTTCTACACCAAGTCTTGGCTGGTTTTTAGACTTGAAAAATCACATTCCTAAATAATATAACACTACAGAACAATTCTCCTGCAGAAGAAACAAACTACACCTCACAGCTCTCAACAAATGCATTCAGCATTTCCTTGCTAATATTTTTAGTAGTTCATAGCTTTCAACAAATGGCTCTATTTATGATTCTCCCCTACTGTTCAAACAGCCCAAGTTCTTCACTCCCAGCATTATTGAAGGCTCCTCTGGAGTCCCATCAGAATTTTTTTTTCCAAACCTGTAGCTCCCAGCTAACTGAACATGCTGTCAATTCTCTACAAAGCTTCACCTTCTCTTTCCAGCAATTTTTTTCCTCCCAGCCTCAGCAACCCACAATTTCACACCCTGGCATACTTGTATTTCTTCTTAGAGAAGCCATGTTTGCCCTTGGTCAAAATTATTCTGTACTTTTCTGCAGCCCCAACAGCACTTTTCACAGTCAGGATTATTCTCCACATTGTTGTCTGCAGTCAAAGTCACTCAAAAATTCCTATGGTCCCAGCAGCACTAAAAATACATAACAGCCTCCTTACAATAATGGCTGTGAATCACAGCATTCCTCAGCTGACATAAGTAGTTAAAATAGTTAAAAAAAAAAGTTAAAATAAAACTTTTTAAAAGTTCAAGTGAAAAATGAAAAAAGGTTGAAAAGGACTCCCCTACCGTCTAACAATATTAAAGTCTGCCTCAAATTTACAAACGTACTCAGCAACATCAAACGCGCCGGCTTCAAACACACGCGGCAGCTTCAAACCTGGCAGCTTCAAATGCGGCAGCTTCAAACACACGCGGCAGCTTCAAACGCGGCAGCTTCAAACACTTTTGTGGCAGCCATCTTGCACACGCTCAAAAGAGCACAACCTTAGAAACCTTAGGCAGGCACCTTATCCACGAGGCTACACAGAGGCTTTGTTACAAAAAAGAATTATTGGAATTTGCAGACGTTAAATTAGCCCGTAGAGGGAGCTCACACCGTCCCATAAATGTACAATAATTGGAACATACTGTAATTTAAAACATTTCTCTATTAAGCTCTCTGTAGAGAGGCTACAGAGGTCAAAGTAGAGCATTCCTTACTTCACACCAACCTCTGTGAGCCCATAAAATTTCATTCAAATTAGACTCCATTGACCATGTATTTTGTAGCTCCAACAAACAGAAGAAGAGGTGTTTGGCCATGTATTCTCCACAACAAGCACGGCTTCTCCTAATCATCATTTGCTCCTGATGTTGGAAGAAGAAAGTCTATGTCAGAACGCAAGGAGAACAAAGAGCCGCCGGTCGGAATTGTCATGGCAATGCCCTCGATCTCCCCACACGTTCCTTCTGTTCAGGCAGCGATGGTAGTGCTCTTTTTATAACTTGACTAGAGCTGCTCTGGCGTCTCTCAGGTTTCTGTGCTACATGCAGTGCTTTCAAAGACTATTATAATAGTGTGTTTGATATTCAAAGGTTGACGATGGAAATTGTTACCTACTGGACATTCTTTAATGAAGCCACAAGTAAACAATGACCCAAATTCCTCTGGAAACGTGGAACAGAACGACTACTCTACAGAAGAACACGTACAATAAATGTGAAGGGAAAAGGAATTCTCTAATTCCATGCCACAAAAGCTACGCTGGAGAGAAAGCCATACCCTTAGCTGGAAAGGTTCTGAACACATATATTGATTTACATCACGCAAACCGAAACAGCAGAGCCCACTTAGTCCTTACAAAAGAGGTTGCCTTCCCTCAGCCTGAATGCACAATAGAGCAAAACACTGGGCAAGGAAATAAGAAAAAATGTTAGCAAAGAGAGGTTTTGTTTGACTTAACATAATCTGGGACATTCTAAGCGTTGCACAGATTGATGAGAATTCAATATTAAGTTGTATTTTCTACACCGTAACGAAGCCAGCAACCATTTCCTTCTCGTGTTGGCTTTATAAATGCAAGTGCCTACATCTTTTAGAGACTTGGTGCCTCCCCTTTTGCCACAGTAATTTTTAATGTTGTTTTAATTTTATTAGGCAAAATACGATTGTTATGAGAGTCTCATACTCAAATCATCAAGAACCACAAAGTAAAGGAGTTTTAATATGACACATCAGAGCAGGAACAGCCTGTTTGCTTAAAGCTTTCTCAAGCATCTACATAAATCTGTCTAGACTGTCTCACCAGCACTCAGCGAGATCATATGCTTTGTTTTCAGCCCATGCATCTCATCTTCCCCAAAGCCAGAAGTCAACTTTACGTTCTCTAACTAAAGCAAACCAAACCACCCATCTCCACCTCTTTTTTCCCCTAGTATTATATGGTATTGACATCCACTAATGCATTTTAATTACTCTAAATTCCAGCACCTCCAACTCTCAAATCCCAAACTGAAGACCCTGTGTTATACCCTCTCTTTCAGCCCTTGCTCACCCAGTTGCCTCATAGACTTGTCAAGGCTCCGACCCAGCAACACCCTTTCTTCAGGTTTAAACAGATTAATCCAGCTGAATGCAGTCAATTAAGAATGTGCTTTTGTGTTTTCTTGGAGTGGGGGAAGAGTGAACTCCACGTGAGAGTTGCAAATCAGAAATGTCTTTAAGAAGAGATTATTTAATGAAGCTGTAACAGAAATTGGGAGATCCATATCACAAGGTGTATAGCGATGGAGAAAGGTTGGTGGTGAATTCCAGCCAGAAAAACACTGAGTACTTCTCACAAACACAGACTTTTATCTACAGACTTGGAAACTTTGGGTGCCTGCAGATCTGGGCTGACAATCCAGAAAGAACAAGACCTTTAATGCAATCCAAAATATATTTCTTAGGTATAAAGTTAGTGTTTCCTACTGTATTTTCAGCATTCTTGCCTCCACTCCTCTTGGAAATCAGTAGGTGCAGAACTAAGAAAAATACAGAAGTATTTTAAAAACACACAAGGCTTTTTTTTTTTTAAAGCTCTAATTAAGGATCAGGTCCAGTTGTAGCTGTAGGTCTGGGTGCATAGTCACTACACAACTGCTTCATTCCTTGTTACTGATCTAGTGCAGAGCCTCACCCACAGGTGCCAGGATGAAATTTTGGGAGCTGATCCTCTCCTCACAGAACTTGCATGAAGGGCTCTACATTTGATTTCTAGTAAATTCTATAAAGAAGAAATCCATTCAGGTTTGCTGGTTAATTTTCCCCCTCTAGATTTATGTCTATCTCAATTTGATTTCTTGCTTAGTAACACAACCTTGTTCAATTTCTCCTTTGAAGTGGTTATGTAGAACTTGGGTTTAATGCACTAAATGAAAAATAGTCCCACCTTTATACCTTTAAGCAGCTATAAGAAGAAATAATATTATGTAAAACAGAAATTAATAGCTAATAAACTTCACAGGATCCACAAGTAACCTGAAAAGAGAGCACAGAGATAAGACTCTGACTCAGTGTCTTTTGTGTAAGAGCTCTGTTCTCCATCAGTGCATCCATTACCTCCTGGGATGCAGAGTGAATAGACGACTAATGCCGAGGGGGAAAAGGGACTGGCTATGGTTGCAGCTATAGTTTAACCAAAGAATGACATGTCTGCATCTGCTCTCCTTTTCTGAGTCCTCCCAAACGTGCTGCCTGTGTTTCCACACGACTCTCATACACAGCCAGTTGCTGTAGACTTATCTTTGGGCACACCATGAACACAAGGCAGATGGATGTGATTATTCCCCCAACTTTTCCCAGTCTCCAGGAATTTGCTGCTCAGGAATTTCCCAAGACAAAAATGATGTATGTGCTCAACAGCTCCCACCACTCTTTCTGATTGCTCTGTATGTGAACTTTTAGCATCCCCAAAGTTCTGTGTGAGTGTGTGAAAGGTACCCCCAGAGCTCTGAGACTACAGACAAAATGCATTTCCCATTGCTCACAAACATTAACAGGCTCTGCATTTCCCTGTAGTCACCTATGCCTGAGCGGGGCACATGCTGAAGAGCACTTCAAAAGTATCTCCAAGAAATCAGTGTAATTCTCTGAGAGTGTCTGATTGGCATAAAATTACAAGAACTGCTGGGAAGACGATGAGCAGAATTGTGCTGTCCTGGCCATCAATCTCTGGAGTCTGCACGAGGTCTCTGACCTCTGTGGGATATCACACTGGCCTGGACAAGATAAAGTGAACTTGCTAATAAAAGAAATGCTGAAATCATGCATAACTGTAAATTGTTGCAAAGCTTTGATTAAACCAGCTACATTTCTTTCCAAAGCCTTGGGAGCCGAGGAGTCAGATAGCAGCACTAGAGGAGCAGCTGCACAAAGGATCATTTGGGCTGTAGCATCTGAACATGGAGAGAGATTTCTTTTCTGGCATCTTTCCTTTTTTTTTTTTTTTTTTTCCTCCTTAACAGGTTAAATGTGAAAACCCAGAGAAACTAAATAATGACTTATCTTGTATACACAGTATGTGCTGCTTATGTTTAGGGACCATCTGTGAATGTGTTTCACGCAGCAAACATTCCTCATGTAATAACAATGATCTGAAGGCTGAAATTTGTTGGGTTCTTTTTTTTTTCCCTCAGAAGTAAATTAAAAAAAATTCCATTTCAGTTGCAGTGCTAAAAGCCTGGAGGTTAGTTTATTCTAAGTAGGCATCACTGATGGTGGCAAAGAGATATTTTAAGAAACCTTATTTGTGTACAATATCCACAGGCCATCCACCTCAACTATTTATATGAATTCTTCAGTTGGTATATAGCTGGGCCAGCAAAAATGAAAAGTTGTATTATCATTTATCATACACTAAACATTCAATTTTTCAAAAAGTAGGAGCCAGTGATTTATTTTTTTTAAATTTATATGCCATTGTAGAATTTCTAAAGCACATTTTTAGATACTCTCTTCATTTTGTATACATACATTCATCTCACGCCTAGGATACAGGCAAAAATAAAATAAAAACTTTCCTGTTAAATATAACTACAGCGTAGCAATAATGCTTCTAGAATGCAGTTTAAACACCATTTTCAATGTATGATTCCATTGTCCTGACACTGTAATCTCCTCTCAGATGCTGTATGGAATTTGCAGCATTTTCGTCTGTTCGTGATTCTCCTCTTACCTGGTGTTTTGACTCTACTTTTAGGCAATTTTTTCCATCTTCAGTTTTATTAGATGGTTGCAGAGATTTTTGTTAGCTTTTTCTCTCTTGCACTGCATTTGGAAATGAAATACTTGATACTGGCACTCTTTCTCCACACCAGCATTTCCTGAAATCTTCTTGATTAGTTTTGAGGCTTTTGTTTGATTTTGACTTAATAGCTCCATTTATAGCGGTCTGCACAAATGGAAACCAGGAACCTGCCCACACCTCCCAATCACTGAGGAGTGCTGACACCTTCTCTCCCAGTTCCTCCACGTGCCCCTAAGAGCTCTCAGCATCCAAAGGATTTCTGGTGTTTGAAATGAGTGGAAGTTTGGAGAGGCAGCAAACCAACGTCCCCAGCAATTCCCCGTGCGGGTTTTTCCCAACGCCGCATTTCTCACCCTCTTTCATTACCAGGAGATTTCTCATTGCTACAAAAGTCACTGATTTTCCTACAGATCTCACCCACCAATATCTGCAGAGGGAGAGAGCAGTGCTGGAGTCATTCTGCTCACCTCCAGAGACCTCCACGTCAAGCCAAGAGAGCAGCAGCCTGCGCTCTTTAGAGATGTCTGGTTTCTGTATTTAAAAGCATCTAAAGTTATAAGCCCAGAAAAATAATCATTATTCCTCCCATTCTAATCTTTAGTCAGTCCACCTACACACTTGCAGATCACTTTTTCAATATACCAATATCTGTTACTGTATTTTTTAACTAAATGGATACTGCAAGTTAACTTAATGTGCTCTTTACAGTCCTAGTCAATGTATCTGTAGATCAGTAATTGCAGCAGGAGACATTGATCCTGCACAGGAAAAACTAAATAAAAATCATACTTCACCACCAACTCAACTATACAACAGCAAACAGAAAAAAAAATAAAATCAGAGTGCCTCATTCATAATTATGCAATTATTCTAAAACAAATAAACCAGTTATCGATAATAAAGAATTTTGCTATTTATATTAAAACTAGTGTAAATCACAGACAGAATTGAACAATGAGATGCCACTACAGCTCATCTCCCTCATAGGAAATTTTCTTCCAGGGATCGAAATAATATGCATGAGAAAGTATTTTAATGTAGAGATTGTTTGTAACAGGATTATATGAGAGAGGAAGGCACATCACATCTGAGATAGTCTAAGAAAAGAATACCTCGGAATACAAATGGCTTGTGCAATGTAACACAGATTTTCTGACTAAATGAGATTGTCATTCTAGAACCAAATGCTGAATTACTGAAGACTAATGTCAAACAGGATTACACAATTTGCCTAATGACAAAAGTCACAGAATACTGGGCTCACAGGAAGAAAAGGGCTATAAATAAACAAATAATAACAATCGTGTCCAGCAACTCTTCCGGAACAAAGTTCAGGCTGGCAAAACTCTGGGGCCAGAATTTCCTGTCATTTATTGCTCTTTCCCTTGGTAATAGCACCACTGAAATCAATACAATTACATCAGG
Organism: Climacteris rufus; assembly: GCA_013398175.1. Classification (NCBI taxonomy): domain Eukaryota; kingdom Metazoa; phylum Chordata; class Aves; order Passeriformes; family Climacteridae; genus Climacteris; species Climacteris rufus. The sequence goes on from VZRZ01001325.1 coordinate 533,454, forward strand.
GGAGAGATGAATCTGCCTTCTAGTGTTTCATGAAGTTGGAAGACAAAATTAATGGAAAGCCCTAATATAATATAATTGACATGAATGCTGCAGAGTCTGTCCTGCACACAGATCCATCAGCTTTGCTCTGCTGGCATAATAAATTGTTTTCAGAGTACAAAGTTAGCTACTAAAGGCAGGGAAGTGAGAACATAATTTAATATGAATGACAGAAAGAGGAAAAAAAAATCCAGGAGTTACACTAATAATATCAGGAAAATGTTAATCGTATGATGATGGGTGTAACATTAACTACATGTTTGGTCTATCTTCAACATCAGTTTAGAGCATTTGTAACCATGGAAGCTGATTCCAAAATGAGATATTCTGTTTTCTAGTATTACATTTGTTATTATGAGTTCTGAATTACAACAGAATCAATTGCTCTTTTTCATTTCTTTTTTTTTTTTTCCTCATCCCGAGGGAATTGAGGTTTGTAGCTTTGTTTTTGTTTTTTTCTGTTTGGTTTCTTTTTTGGGCGGGGGTTTGTATGTAGAGCAGATAACTCACATGCTTTGCTTATCTGGCAATACCATTTTAAAAATCAAATCAAACCTTAAGGTCGAGTCTCACTGAACATCCTTCTTAGAAGGGTGGGTGGCACCCTTCAGACAATTCCCACTGATCACTTCTTAATGGCACTTCCAAACTACTGGAACATTAAAGGAAAGGTCATGCAAAGCCCCTGTGTGCCATCCTTCAGGGCACCAGAACTGTAATGGAATCATAGATATTAACTCAGTCAAATAAATTGTTCTTGTTGCCTTTTCTGAGCTGTGGAAACAAATAGGTTTAACGTGTGCTTTAGGCTGTTGAGTGGGATCAGATGGTTGATTGCTGGTGAGGGGGGAATCACGACTTCTCCACGCTGTATTTTCCACAAGTACATCAGGTACAGCTTACATAAAACGCTTTCCATTATCAGGAAATATTTTTCTTTCAATACAGGCTTAAGGATAAGAAATACTTTCGTTTTTTTTTTTTTTTTTTGCCAAAAGCAAAAATGCTGCACCATGTCTTCCCCCTCTCTCAGCTCGAATTCCTCTATTGGAGCCTCTGAAGTGGGACAATCTGCTTTAATTGAGGGTGCTGAGTTACTACTGAGCACAAACAGGCTATAATTTGTGCATTCAGATTTTAGCTTTCTCTGGAGAAGTTTGTCAATTCCAAAGTAAAACACGAAGGAATTTTTCCCAGGATGCTGTACATGATTTGGACAGAAACAAGAGGCTTTTTCTTCTCAATATGTACAAATAATAAGGAGCTTCATAAGGAAAATGTACTGTTCTAATTGTACAAATGATTGTACAAATGTAACTACTCAGCTACTGTTAACTTTTTTTTTAAATTGTTGCCATTATAAAAATAGATGTAGACAGTATCTTTCACTGGATCCCTCTGCAACTCAAATTACATTCTTTTTGTTTTAATAATTTCTGCACATCTTTTTTCAAACTCTCTGCTTCCACTGAGGACAAATGTCTACTGGATGAAGTACATCATCCTTCTCCACTCCCATTCTAGCAAATATGTGCAGAACTAATTTTCTATCCATGATTTCACTGATTTGGAGTATTCAGTCTGAAATATGACTTTTCACAGTAGCATATTCCTAACTACTGGGATTTTGTATCTTTAAATCATAAACCCACATAACATTAAATTAGGCAGCTCACAGAAATCTTCAATACAATACTGAATTCAATTCAATACTTCATCAATACAAAACTGAATTCAATTCAATACTTCATCAATACAATACTGAATATCGAGCACAGCTTTGAGTTATTGGGACATACTCCAGATAAACTTCCATATAATGAACACATTGTGTAGGATTCAGATCCCCAACACAACATCTTGGGCATCAGGAGGAATTTCTTCAAAAAAAGGGTTAAACATTGGAATGGGCCGCCCAGGGAGGTGGTGGAGTCACCATCCCTGGAGGTGTTTAAGGAAAGACTGGACATGACAATTGCCATGGTCAAGCTGATGAGGGGGTGTTCAGTCAAGGGTGGGCTTTTCCAGCCTAATTGATCCTGTGATTCTATGAAAAGTCATTTTGCCATCTTTCTTACTGCTATGCTAACGTTTTCCAATGCATCTGTAGTGATGCAGAAGACTTCAACTTATTTTTCAAATGTGGTTTTTCCCTCTATATCTTAAAAGGCTTTTAGGCTAAGCCTGGAGTTCTGTCTTAACACTCCAGAGATTGACAGCAAATGGTGGTCACACCCCTGATATGTTTCAAGTTAAAATTGAAGAAATATCATTTACATTAAGAGAGTGAGTGACAGAGAAAAGTGTTAAGACTGAGTAATCAACTACAAATGGACAGGAAGCAAATTAGCTTAGACACAAAACCACTTTCGCAAAAAAAACCCTCCAAAATCCAAACAAAATCCACTAACCATACACATAATAAATGGATTTTATATATATATAACTTGGACCCCCCAGCCCAGGGCTGCAGGAACAGCTGCTGCCCCAGTCTCACATGCAGCAATACAGGACTGTATTTTGGGGTTAATCATTTCCATTTGATGCAGCTTATTTCAAAGAAGCACCCCATACTTTTAAGAAAGGTCACGTAGCTCTGTCTGGGGAATTCTCAGTCCTCAGGTGCACGTGGACACTGAGGAGGGGAGAAAATGGGCTGTGGTAGGGACCAGGAAGAGACAGAAGCAGAGGTGGCAGGGGTGGTATTAGAGGCAGAATGACCAGTAATGTCATTAATGTAAGGTTTTCTCCTGCTAAAATCGATTATGGAGTCATTTCTCAGGAAGATCACTGATGAACTCAACTCCCATCATTTTTCATGTCCTACAGGTGGAAGCCATGCTAATAGACGGAAATGAGGGCTCTCCCCAACTGCTGATGTGAATATTAAGCAGAATTAAAAATTCTTCCTTTGGAAGAACTGATTGAAACACCTGTGACAGGCTCCACTGCAGGGCTGGTTTAGCTTTAAACTGGAACTCAGCCAGACTCTTTCCATCACAGGGTATTTCTGCAAAAACAAACCCCCCTGCTTTATCTTTTATTTAAACCTAAACAGAATGTCTTTTATTCAAAATACCAAAAATTAGATCATACAACAAGACTCAGCCCTCTTTGAATATTTACTATTTGCCTGGCAATGAATTCCAGCTCACTTCTCTTGCTGTCTGAATGAAGGCTGACCCTGAAATGACCAAACCAGTAACCTAAACAGCCATGGAAATAACTTCAGGCATTTTCACCCTCCATTTAGTTTAGATGTTTCTTACTGTTAGAACTGCTATTCCTACAGGATTAATTATAAATAGTTATCTACTGATATCTACAGTAATACATTTTGCTTCTGAGCATGCACCACTGAGTTTTATAATGGGTTGTGTATACACTGCAAATGTTAAACAATATTCTCATTGAATAATGACAGGCAATGTGTATTTGCATTTCCTGTGAGATTTAATGATGCGGTGGGATAGCTGGATGGAAACTGGGAATTCATATTAAGACTTAGTGCCAAAGCCACCTCCAGGACAGCAGGCACACTGCTCATTAACTCCAGAGATTTTGAACCCGTTTACTCTGTGCTATACTTCGGTTCTCGGGATCAAAAGTCACTTTGTTTTTTCTATCTTCTCTGTAGAGACAGAATTGAATAAAATAGATACCACTTTAACTTCTCTTTTTCTTCACCAAATGCTCTGGCTTTTTTCTCCAGAAGAAAAAGGTTCTTCCAGCTTCCCAGGTTGCCTCAGAGCCCTCCCCTGCCACCAGCCCTGCAAAGGTGATGCTCTGCCCAGTGTGAACCATCAGCAACACAACTGCTCCACCTTCCCCAACTCTTTTCAGCCCAGCTCCACTCCACACCTGCACGCACAGGGAGCTGAGTTCCTCCTCTCCACCGACTCAGGGGCTGCACTGCACTTTTGGGAGCAAAAGAGAGTTGTTCACATCAACAGGGAAGATGGACAATTAGGGGAAGCAAAGGAAACCAATCCAGGAAAGTGATCTGGCCCCACATCCCTCAGGCAGAAATGCTTTGCTGTAATGGCACTTGCAGCACTCACTTCAAGGGTGCTTCAAAGCTGGAGGGGAGCTGCTGTTACCTAGGACACATCTACTCCAGCTCCCTGAAACTTAAAGCTGGGACAGTGGCAGAAATAGAACTTTTTTTTCCATGAAAGCTTCAGTTTATAATTTGGAGAATGTAAAAAGCTAAACAGAGAAAAACCAGAAAAAGCATCTGCATGTTACTTGCTGAGCAGTTCTACTTTCAAAACCAAATTAAGGAAGTCTTCTCTCTTTAACGCCAAGTCCCTCCAAGACTACTGAAAAAACCCTCAAGTTCCCAGGCTTCTAAGAGACAACATATTTCTAAATAATATCATACATTCCTCAGTCTCCTCATCTCGTGAAAACCTAGAATTTTATTTTCAAAGCTCAAGGTGAAGGAGTTAAAGCAGCTACACTTCCAACCACATGGAAGTTTCAAAGTTGTTTTTGCTTTCTCCCCTCTCTTCCTGTGAGCCTTGTCCATGGCACAATCTGCTGAATTCATTTTACAGTGATATTTTAGTGTTTCTTCTCTCATAGAATTTTAATGTGTTTAATCTGACAAACTGGAATCTAAAATATGCACAGACCCATTTTTCTGGGTTGTTATGAAGTTTGAGAGCCCCTGCCTTACATGCTGTCCCTGAAATCAATACAATTACACCTGATAAATATTCTTCTCATGCAAATTAGAAGAAAACATCTCTCAAGTTGAATATTTCCAATCCTCTCTAAGTGGACATACAATGGGAGGCAGCATCATGGAAAACAAAGTGTTAAAACAAGCTTCCTAAAAGGAGCAATTTGTTTGATGGAGCACTGGTAGATTCCTTTAACAGACCCCCACGTGGAATTTAAAAATCATTTGTAACACCACCCTCATCAGCAAAAGCAGGTTCTGTCTGTGGTGTGACAGTGTGGTCTCAAACCCCACTGAACATGGAGCTTCAGTGGAATCTGATGGCATCTAAACCCATGTGGCACCTCCACACAGAACAAGTTCCACCCCTTCAATCTTATGTGGACTTAGTAAAAGCAAACAACAAAACTTTAGTCAAAAGAAAGATATTTTACATCTTGTTCCACGTTGGCTCCACAATCCTGTTCATGAGAAAGTTGACTTACATTTCCCTTCCCCTCCATTTGTAACTTGTCAATCAGTAGCAATTTGTTTTTTCACAAATTATATCTCAGCACATAAACATATTCAAATGTTGAATTTATTTATCTAGTCCAAAATCCCTGTCTGGCACTGCTACTACAGCCATCTTAGTGTGAAGCAGATGCAGGAGATTTTTCCCTTTCCCCAAAAGTGGGTGTCCAAGTGTCCAACCTCCCTGGAGCAGTTTTGGGTGGCCTGTGCTACTGCCCATGGGGGAGGCTGTCCTGGCTGTACAGTCAGGTTTTCAACAAGGTTTGTCATTAAAATGCCTTTCTCAGTAGAATAACCTCACTTCCAAAACAATAAATATCAACTCAAAGCCCTTAAGTACACCAAAATGAGGATTAAACACCACTAGAAATGTGGTGCTGAACCAAAAGATTATTTCAGTTATTAACAGAAGTGGTGTTCTGTGGGCAAGGCCCTGGGCCTGAAGGAATTTAGATTCATTCCCTGTGCTGGTACAGACCTTAGCTGTGACCTCTGGCAAGTCATTCAATTGCCTTGTCCTCAATTTCCCCCTTTGCAACAGGGACAGATGCAGCTCCATCTGTACTGAGGGATGTGCAGCCATGTGGTCACAGCCACTTCATGCAATGTGAATCCCTGCAGCAGCTACTCAGGAGAAGGTGCAAGTCCTGTTAAACTGCTCATGGGAGAGGTGGAATTCCTTCTTAGGACCCTTTCTCCTCCAGCAGAACAGTTCCCCCATAAAATGGAGACCCTCACCTGCCTTTTCTCCAAACCTCTGTCCATCTTGCCAGTTTGCCTTTTCAAACCAAGTGGGCCTTAGCCACAGCTTGCAAGTACAGACACCACACCACAAGAGTTACAATAAAGAAAACTTTGATTAACCCCCATCTGACCTTTACATCCACTGGGAAGGCTCAAAAAATGTCACCTGTCCCAGGCAAAAGGAGGTCCTGTTGCTCATAACCAACTCCTGCTCACCTGAAGGTGAGGATGGCCCCAGGGCTGGCCATCTCTTCCTGGGGATGGGGGAAATGGGGTGCAAGAGGCTGTGGCACCACTCCTCCTAAACGAGGTGCCATTTCCACAGAGGCCACCGACTGTGAATGACAATGTCCAAGGCAAAGGGTGCCCTTGGGAATGCATCTCCTTCCAGATACAGAATGGCCTTAACAAAGCCTGGAAAAACCAGGGCTTCACTTAAGTCTGTTTGTTTAGATCCAAGGATCCATTTTGTCATGGCTGCAGAGGGAGAAGATGCAAAACAAACTGTTCTGCGTCTCAGTAAAACACACATGCAATCACAAAGAGAGAAGAAATAATTCTAAATCTTTTATCCAGTTGAAAACTGACCTTCCTTAGCTTGAAACTGCCTGTAGGAGTCCCAGGACAGGTTGTTCTGACATTCTTTTAACATCGTTTCATCAGCACAGCCAAAACTAATCACAAGAATATTACCCGATGACAGGTGCATTTATTCTGTCAATTAAATCAGATGGTTAAATCGAAATGTGCCCCAAATCTCTCTTGTTTGCATTATCCATATTGGCATTTCTTGGCTGTGGTTCACTGCTGGCTGGAAGTCATCCAGCCCCTGCAGAGTCACTTTGCAATCCTGTGCCAGCAAGTTTCCATGCTCTGCAGCAGCAGTTACACCGAGACCAGAGTGGTCCTACAGGACTGACCTGGAATGTTACAGTGCTTCACTAAGATTTATTTAAGACAAAAAAAAAAAAAAAAAAAAAAAAAAAAAAAAAGGAAAAAAAGAAGAAATCTCTCTCAGTGAAGGAGACTTAGATCAATGCTTTTGAAATGGAAAATGATATATCACTTCACACCTAACCACTTGTGACGTGCATGCATTAAAAGAGAGAACAGAGCAGAGACTTTTAACATTAACAAGTGACTACTATGCAAGAATACAAAGTAAAAGCTAACCTCACTTCTTTAAAATGTATTTTCTGTGGGGGGGAAAAAAAAGGTGGTGCTCCTAATCCGTCAGAAAGATGAGAAAACCAATAGACATTCAGATATAACTGCAATAGAAATCAACAAGAACCGAAGCATCCAGTATCACCCAACTATTCAAGATCCAGGTAGAGGCTGAGTTTACATAAAGTATTTGCTGCAAAGGCAGTTGCAGTGGAGCAAGCAAAGGATGCAACCAGTTTTTCATTTTGGTTTTGTGATGTACATGCAAGTTATTTCAGCCAAGATTTCTCAACCCTGCAGTAATGGTGGCTTTTGTTACCAACAAATTAGAACTTTTTACTCCTGGTATTATATTTGTATGTTAAAAGTGTGTTGAGTGCTCAACTCCCCCATTTATCAAGAAGTCATAGTCCCTTTTGTATCTAGGAGAAATGCACCCCAGCATGGTGCTCAGGCTGAGGGTATAATGAGAATAGGTACACCCAGTTTGCAGTCTGAGCTGCCCAGGAAACCCCCATTCACTCCTGATCTCCTTCCCAGCCTCCAGCCCTGGTCCTTCCACTTTGGAATAATCCCCTGCTGGCAGCCCTTCAGTCCCAGCAAATGCAGAACATTGGGAAGAGCAGTCCCGTATGACAATATGGGTGAAGCCCCAGGACAGGAGATGGGATCTATGGAAGGATAAATACATAGAAGCACGCCTTTGTTATGGATTCACTTTACTTTTGCTTGGGAGCCTGAAACATTTCCCTTGCAGTCTGATTTTGCCAGCATTCACATGCTCATCCCTTGGGAAAACCAGCAGCAAGACAGGTCTTCTGAAGAGTTTCTGTGCAGTACAGTAGGTACCTTTCACCACTAGGTTTGAAGACTTGTTACTTTCTTGAACTGAGAAATAAGAGCCTTAATCCAGCAATCCAAAGCATCTGTACAACTCACAGGAAAGCTGACACAAGTTGTGAACAATGCAGAATACAGTCCTATAAAACATCTGTAGTGTTTTTCCTTGCAGTGTGTGGTATCTACCTAGGCAACAGTGAGGTGCCATTGTGCCTAAGTCCATGACAACACTGAAACTTAAGCAATGTAATTTACCTCCAGTTTGAAGTTTGGTGGTTCAGCGTTAGACTCTCAAACCAGGAAACCAAGGATTTGCCTCAAAAGATCAACCATGTAATGCCATACTTCATGTGTGTGTCTGTCTTTACAAGGAAAACCATGAAAGTGAAGTTACCTTTGTTCCAGAGGTACCAGAGCACCACGAGGGGTTGTTCCCAGCAGTGTCCCAAACGTGATGAAGTGATGATGGCACAGGAAAGCAAGAAGCCTTGTGTTAGGTCAACACAAGTACAACTCTGACATCCCAGTGTGTTCCTAAAATACAGTAAAAATGCATAATTAACCATTTCTATCAAATTCCCATTATTCACCTTTTATGAGAAACAGCATAACCAAGGTTCCACTCACAGTGTAATATTAAATACCTGAAAATTAGTTCATGACCCATTTTCTGATGGATGTGGTTTCACATTCCAAAGCAAGTTATAAGTTAATAAATACCATAAATCTAGTTATTATTATTTAAAGACAAAGATTAATGAAAATGAGGTGCTGATTATTTCATCCTAAGGTCCACGTCAATTCTCATATCTGTCCTAAATCCACCAGGATGCAAGTACAAGTTCTTGCATGTATGCATGAAACTGGAACTCTGGCTTTAAAGTGGCAAGCACACATTGATTTTAAACAGGAGAAAGCTGTGCAAAACAACAGGATCTGTATTAAGGGTGACACCACTTATCTCCTCAGTGCTGTTCCCAACGCCTTTTCTTTCTGCTCTAAATGGTTTTGATCCTACTTCCTAATTAATCTATCTTTAAGCAAGCCAGTAATATTCAGCTAAGTAAATTATCTTTATTTCCCTAGCTGTGTGCTTTCATCAATTGTGTAGTGAGGAATTCTGCAGGCAATGCAGGATATTTAGCCTTATTTATATTAGCCACCTGAAAGATAAGAATGTTTACCTTTTTTTTTTTAAAATATAATTCCTTAAGTTGAAAGGCTCTTCAGGCCTGCAGTGTAGCTGGTTGGAGTTGTGTGCACAACTAATGTGCTCATACAATATGTCAGCCACAGCAATTTTAAATGAACTCTTAGGGGGGAAAAAAAAAGTAAAAGGTGCCTTTTCTGGTAGCTCCCAGAAGTACAGGGAAAGAAATATTAATGGATTATTTAAATCTTAAATTCTGTGTATTTTTATTATTTTTGACCAGTTCCACTGGTCAGATACATCCTTTCTTTATATATCTTTATATATGTCAGAGAGTTATTTCAATATAAGACAATATTCATGTCCCTCCCAAGAACCTATGGGTGAAGTCTGTTTATTTGAATGTCACACTAATAGAATATAAAACACAACTGGCAAGCCATGGGTACTCTTAAGCCAAAATATTAAATTTTGCTATTGAGAGACCTTAACTAACAGTTGGTGCAAAAGTGCTATTCTTATGCAAGGCCATGCAGAGGAGACAGTAAAAATACATAAGAATAACCAGAGAACAAGTAAAGCACCAGTCACAGCATAATTACCCTTTGCTTTCATTTCATAAACCCACAGCTTTCCAGAGACACTCGCTAATATCTATGATTTTAAAAATAGCATAACATGCATTATACATTCACTCCTCTGTCTCACATAAATTATAGATCTGTTAAATTACACATTGTGTTTAAAAAATGAAAAAAAAAACCACCACATACATGATGTTTTTATTTTCTCCTGATCTGCCCATAAAGCTAATGCCCATTTAGGGGAATATGTTGTGGGACGACAGTACAGCAATATTAAGTAAGGCAACCATATGTTTCCTCCTTTTGCCATCCTGTTTGTGACTGCCCCTGGCTCGTGGTGGATTAGATCCCCCATCAGTTTGCCTGGTGCTGATGGAATGCCTTTTGCAGGTGTTTTGTTGCTGGAATGCAGAACACAGCTTTCCCAAAGCCCAGCTCCCTCGTGCAGAATGCAGCATTAGCTCCTGCTATCCCTCATGACTGCTCTAGGCTCTCACTTCACGAAATTATCTTAAATAGCATCATCCAAGTGAGTGCCTGCTCCCTGAATACCTAAAAGAAGCATTAGGATATCCAGATTTCCACAATTTGGATCACACTTTTGGGTTTGGTTTCAGGTGATCAGTGAAAGCCAGGTGACAGCAGATGGATCTGATCACATACAGTGAGGATTTTCTCCCCACAGACTTCCCCATCTTCAGTGTTACCTGGGGACCTACCCACCTCCAGCACACAAATTCAGGAATCTCTAAGTACAGACAAAGTCTAAGCCTCATTTGAAGGTACCATTCAATTTTCATTCCATTTTTATCCAGCTTGAAAAGCAGCAGTGAGGTAGAAATGTATGTAAAGCAATTTTCAGCTAAAAATCAAGACTGACTTAAGCCATCCCCATAAACACTAAAATATTGGGGAGGTTTTGTGGGGTTTTATGGTTCTGAAGACCTCCAGCTCCCTGTGCTCTTTCTCCACTCAGATTAAAGTGTAGGTGCACAGTGCCTTGAAGAAGAAATGAAGAAGAGGGGAAAAAAAATAAATACAACACAAGCAGAGAAAGTCTAAGTTCATATTTTTATGTTAATGTGCTGGTAAGGAAAAGGCCTCATTTGGGAAGTCATAAAAAAAAGCGTTAGCAGATCTCCAAGTTAGAGCACAGAAGCTTTCTCTGCAGATGGAGGATTTAAAAGAAGTAAAATGATAACCACATAGTCAAGAGACTAGAAAAGAGACCTTGATGTTTGATAGTTGTAATAACCTGCAGAGTGCTCTAATGGCTCAGGGATCAGGTGCAGAACTATAGCAATAACAAGAGCTGAATAATTATCTCAGCCATATCTGTATAACCACAGTCCCAGAGTATGAACTATATAAGGAGGCTTCTGCTGCCTCTCCAAGATTTCCTGAAATGTTAAATCACTGAATTGGGAGCACTTCCAGCATTAGTACTGCCCAGTTAGAAAGAAATAAAGCCCAGAATCCTCTAGTGGCAGTTCTAATGTCTTTGTTAATTATGAATTATGGGTAAACATGCAGACTCACAGAGGTCACGGCTGTCAGCAACAATACTTTTCAAGAAGGATTTTTATGAGGGTCTTTTTCATTTTGCCATAATGTCCTTTACATACACATAAAACGCACGGAGAATACAAAAAATAGTGTTTGCTTTTGGGGAAGATGTAATTATTTTTCACTTGTTTTCCACCCTCTGCTGCCAGGACGACCCAGTTGATAACTCTGAGCTCCTGTGTGAATAACAACAGCTGTACAGTCCCAAGGAGCAGGCAGGAGGAGGCAGCAGGGCTGGGTTTGGTTCATGATCAGACACTCTGCTAACAAGAAAGTTGTGGTTTTCCAGGGAACGGCTAGCCAGGATCCCATCAGCTCCAGTCACCTTTCCCACACAATAGAGAAACAAAGGCTGCATCCAGTATGCTTGATTAACCTCACTTAAATGGCAGCACTGATCTCAAATCTGTCCCAGGAGTGTATATAAACAGGATTAAAATCATATTATGTGTGGATCCTGCCCAACAAAAGCAACTGGCACAAAATCATTTTAATTAGGTGGTAGCGGCTGTAACTCATTCAACTTTGGCATTAATTCTTCTCTGTCCCATCAAAGAACTTTTGGGACTCCCTGTGAATGGTGGAAGGAATAAAGGAGATTTAGAGATAACACTGAACAGCATCTTGCCATAATTGTTGGCTAGTTTGCAAAAGGAACTCGGAGTTCAACACTCCAAGAGGTTGTGTGAAAGGTACAGCTTTTACTTGCACTGTTCAAGGTGGGCAGCATGCTGGTAATGAATGGCAAAGGAGTTTTTATCATAAATAAAATTCAAAAGAGTCTCGTCCAGTTTTCAAGAAATCTTTCACTGCTGGCTGAGTTGCTTGAAATCTCTCCATGAGCTGAGAAACCACTAGATCTTCAACAACATATGGTTTCAGCTCAATTGTGAGCCCGTGAAAATAGAATTGTGGAAGACACCCTTTCACGATTGCAGCCTTTAACTTTCTTCTGGCTCTAGATACATTTTCCCCCATTTTGCAGGGAGAGTGTAATAATAAAGAACTATCAGGAATGTGAGAGTTCTCCTGGGTCAAAATAAACTGAACTCTTAGAAACCCTTGTGAGCACATGTAACAGAAGACAAAATCTAGTGCAAGGAAGTCAAAACTTAAACATGACCTTCCAGAACATGCAGCTTGTTTTGCCAAATAATGACAAAAGTTCTAGAAAAACACAGAAATAAAATTAATTTAGAAATTTGAATATTTGTCACAGCACTGTTGATGACCAAAAATGAAGTTTAGTTCTCTAGAGTATGACAAACTTGAAGGGATGAAAAGTTCTCAACTCTATGCCAGATCAGATAATACAGGTTAGATATTTCAAGCAGTCAATAAATAACTAACTCTCATCATGCCACAGAAATGTAACCTTGGCCCATAGCACTGACAGTAGGAAATTAAGGTAAAAAATATTCTGACTTTGTTATCAGAAGTACATATTTTTTTTTCCACAATAATTTGTTAGCATCAGCCTCTTTAAGTTGAAGAAATCTGGCAAAGAACAGGAGGGGGTAACTACAAAGCCTCCGCACTTTCTTGGAAGTAACAATCATTGCAGAAAAAAATTATTAGAGAGGTTGAAATCCTTATCACTTGCCCTGGCACAGACTGTAAAACTGTGTAATCTGCAGTATATTCCATAGGGGGCACATTGACAACATGGGAATGTCACAAGCAGAAAAACGTATTTTTTCATACCAAAATATCACTAGCAGGTAAGACAACTGACCATTATGTTACATAATAAAGATAAGTCATGTGTACCTGAATAGTTAACAGATGGACTAATTAGAGGCTGAATTATTTGTGGTATAACTGATAGCTGGTGAAATCAAGGTTACTGAGGGAAATGGACTTGACTTTGGAAAAAACAGAGGGTGTCTGCAGGGCTAAGGGAAAGTTCTTCTCTAAAGAAAGGGTTAATGAGCAATGAAAGAACAGAAGTGCATCTAATTAAAAGGCATACCAAGGCACACAGAGAGAATACAAGGGTAAGCAAATGGCAGAGACCACATTTGCCTGCAATACATGAAGAGGCAAGTGTGGAATGATACACAGAAAACTGGCATGAAGGGCAAGGGGTAAAATAAGCAGGTAAAATAAGCATCCACCTTAATAAGGTATTTTATTTTTGGCAAAAACAGTACAAATAAATATATATGGGCACATACTGAGAAAAACAAAACTGTGAAGAGGGCAGGAGTTGTCTGTTTGGGGGCACCTGTGAATGGAAATACTGTACAATGACCTGGTTCATGACACAAAAAGTATACAGATAGACATGAATTTTAAGAGTGAGAATTTCAACGTCATCTCATTTAAAAGAGATGATTAGATTGCATGATGACCTTTGGAAATATCTCCTCCCCCCACACTGCCAGTATAAAAAAAGCCCATGGGGAAGATAACATGGGGGGGTGTCACTGTCTAACCCCCAAAATGCACAAAGGGCCTAAAATGCAAAACATGAGTGAGGTGAGAATTGTCCTCCTACAACAGCATCTACTATGACACGTTTGTGGAGCCATTCCATAGCTGCAACTAGCATTATCTGGGCTCACATAGCACAGACTGTTAAGAATGAAAAGGAAATAATTGTTATCCTTGCAAACCCTTTTGCAGCTGCAGCTCTGGGTCAGCACTTGTCAACAGCCTGTAGAAGCCATGTAGGAAACTTCAGAAATAATACTATTGTGTACAGCATTGCCCAGGCTTCAAAAATTATAATGGAATTGAAGGAGACTAATCAAAAGAGACCAAAACTAGGAAGGACCTTCTTTCAGTGGGAAGGCATTTGAGAGCACTTGCAATTAGTGGAACCAAAGCTAAAAGGAGTGTAAAATCAGCCAAGGACTATTTCTATAGCAATATTTGACAAGCCCAGAGGAGGAGCACAGAGTGACTCAACTTTACAGAAAGCTGGGGAGAGTAATTCCAAATGACTGGGCAGAAAGAACAAAAAGCTGAAGCACCTCCAAGTGTAAATAGATAGATAAATAGATATATACACATGTGTGTAGTGAGAGGATGAAGATGAAAATGCCCCATATGATGTATTCCTGCACAAGGATGGCCATGCCATAACAGTCCTCAGCAGGAGGGCAGAAACCTTAGGCATCATCCACAGGGCCCATCTGGGCATTGGGAAAGGCAAGAAAACAACCTATGGTGTTTTATTTCAGTCAGACTGAAAGATGCCACAGATGGTCAGGGGTTAAATCCAGACTAGTATAAAGTAAATGCTGAACTACAGTCAGGATTTCTCTGTAGGTGTGAAATGCACTGGTGTAAGCACACCAAACACACACACTGGAATTGTGGCACGTTCCTCTGCCTTTGGAACTCGGATCAGTGCATTTTTGTCCCAGTTCCATGGAGAAGGTTCCCCCCTGCTGAAGGACTCCTTCCCCCAGAGTTTGGCCTCCCACACCACTGACATGGATGGTGCCTTTTCATTGACCAAAAAGGGCTCTCAAACAGCAGTTTTTGCCTTTCTAATTGAGTTGCCAGGTGACGCTGTGGCAGCAATGTAATAACACTTTATAAATCATATTTGTTTGGAGTGGGATTCCTGATGGGTTAATATCTCATAAATAGGCCATGATTGCTCTCATTTCTAGGTTACACACAACATCTAATCCTCCAGCAACGTGCTATTTAGGGGCACTGGCTCAGATATCCTCTGAGGCCCCAGACAAAAAAATCCCACATTGGGCTGGTATTTGCTCAATTTTTTGACCCACTGGAAGCAAGCAGTAGTAAAATGTGACAGAAGTGCTTACAAAAGAAAAGTTATAAATTACAAGCTCGTTGGAAACAAAGCAGCAAACCATTACCTTAGCCATCCCCTTTCTGGCTCCACAACCAACAAAGACAAAGCTTTGTAAGGAACATATTGGATACATCATTTTGCCCATGGCCAAATAAATGCAGGGAGGCTGTCCAGTCTCGTCAGTTGATCCTGTTTCTTGGCAGAGCCCTCGATCCCCGATACGGCTCCAGAGCTGTGGATCCGTCTCATGTAACCAACTATGCAAATAGTTAATTTTTTCAAGCTGACAACCAAACTTCAAAAACCTCACAACAATACTAGTGGCTTGGATCAACCCAAGAATAGTCTTTACAGAAAAACAAAATTACCATTTCACACTCTACGGAGGAAATTAGATTTGTTACAAAATGAAAGCGCTTTGTTGCAAAATGTAGAAATGAAGCATTTCTGGGGTGGCTGAAAAAAATCCATTGAATCTGAACTGAATTCACAAATAATTTTGGCTCCTCAACTTCACACAATAAGCCTCTTGGCTGATTACTGCAATTCTTAATTAGGAATGAAGCTGCACTCACTGAACGAGGGCAAGCACATATATCACAGATGTTACCACCCTGAGGAGCACACACTGAGAACTCTGCTTTCTGTACTGACTCTCCCCTGCTAAACCTGGCACAAATGAAAGTCTCACCCTGGGAGAGGCCAACCATAGAGTATGAGACTGGCTTTGACCAGCAGAGACAACCTCTAGCCTGAAAGGAGAGGTGCCTGGACGGGGCACAGTCCACAGCTCTTCCCCTCCACACAGCCACGTTTCCTTCTGGAGAAAACCAAAATGGGAGGGAAATGGGGTCTCACCCAGCATGCAGTTAGCAGGCAACAGAGAAGACCATTTCCTTCTAAGATTACTTACTTCTCTGAAGAAAAGGTAGTATGAAGGATGAGTAGAAAAGAAAATATCACGCTAAGGGACTTGCTCTGATAAGCAGAAGAACAAACAGGGAGCAGCTACTTTAAAAACTAGATGCCAACACATGTTCTAAATCTATCTTTCCTGTTACAGCTGAGAAGCACACATGAGCAAGTCAGACAGCCACACTCAGAGGGAAACAAACCCACAGAAAAGTTTACTCAAGTGGGATGAAAAGGAAGACATGGATGGAGAGGAAGAAAAATGCCATTCCTGTTTTGAACGCTTGAAAATCAGGACCAGAATAAGATCAGCATAGTTTGACTCTTTAAATGAATGGGACTCCTCAAATGCTAAAAGTCAATCATATGCTGAGCTGAGGTTTCAGGCTGCAAGCTCATCTGGCCCAGAGAGCCACCACAGAGCTGCAGCACACACTTGTACCACGGCAGAAGCAGCACAAGTTGGCAGCTGGACAGGAGACTCCAACTACCTGGCAGCACCTGACAATGCTGCACGAGGTGGGAGGCAGCCACAAACCAGGTCAGCTCTCCCCAGGAGAGCACCAGGTCAGCATGAGATCCTTACTGTCTTCTCCTCCTCCCATTTTTTCCCTGTTCCTCATTTTTGCTTTATCCCTTTTTTGTTTTGTTTTGTTGCCTGAACGTACTTCTGGAGTCCCTTGCCATGGCAACACCTGCAGGTGAAGGCAGAGCTCATCATCCACAAGCTTTGCCAGTGCTGAAGAGGTAACTAATCACTCCACAAGTGGAGAAGTGCTATCTCCAAGATACCCATGAACAATTTGCAAACGTGGGTGTCCCTGAAGCACCCGCTTCTCACAGGT
>VZRZ01001325.1:555278-611973 GCA_013398175.1 Climacteris rufus
CAAGCAGGTCCCTTACAGAACCCCAAACTGGTTGCAAACTGAACCCCTTCTCCCAGCTGTCCTTCAGAACCACCTGTAGCACGGCGCCTTTGGTTTGCAGCCTTGGGGGATGACTGAAATGACACAGGAGGTATTAGAAGATGGTGGGAGCTGCTCTGTAAGTGAGAGAACTGGTCATTCACGAGATTAGCCCAGGTTTGAAGCTGCCACTCTAGGACTTGGCTGCCCTCATCCACCAGTGGTGCCATTTCTGTCTCTCGGAGACACAAAGGTGTCTGAACACCACGCTGGAGCTGCCACCGCTGCTCTGAAAAGCTTAAGGGAGTTT
The DNA here is from genome assembly GCA_013398175.1 of Climacteris rufus. Taxonomy (NCBI): domain Eukaryota; kingdom Metazoa; phylum Chordata; class Aves; order Passeriformes; family Climacteridae; genus Climacteris; species Climacteris rufus. The sequence goes on from VZRZ01001325.1 coordinate 555,607, forward strand.
TAGTTTTGAAAACCAGTGTCTGATTACTCCACAGCAAAGACAATCCTGGAGAAACAAGAGGCACAGAGAAATAGCCCAATTTATATTAAAAAATATTGACGGAATCCAGTGTTATGACCTGTTATGACTGATTTAAGGCTTCTATTTTCTTTAACATTTTTCAATTATTTCCCTCTCACACACACACTATTCATCAGCTTAGAAAAACCTCTCAGGCCAGCATGCAGATTTTCAGCCTCAATCGCTACAGCACATGAGTTCTAGATCTGAGAGGCCAAAAAACATCTATTTGACTAAAGAGCTATAAGGCAGTCATAAAAATTATGGATCACAGAAATAAGCAATTAGTGTTATCTTCAATTGCTTTATTGGCAGTATTCACTCGTTAGAATAGAGGCAGCAGTAAAACAGATTGCAACATACTGTATAACAGCATATGGGATTTTACATTATAATGCTATTCTCTGCCAAGAAGTCATATTTTCATTTGAATGCATGGAACAGATTATCACAGGGTTTCCAGCATTAGAAGTGGATGACCCTCTCTCTCTGCCTCTCCTCCTCCCTTCCCCCCAGCCTCTTGGCTATTAGGCAGTTTTTTAGGTTACGACTACATCAAAATAAGGCCAGCACCAGAGCAGTAATAAGGGAGCTCTGCCTACCGAATAGTGACTTGTGCTCTGAGCCCTGGCTCACGCAGGCTGGGCATGTCACAGAGCTATGGAGATAATAAACTCTGCCGTGGAGGCACTGGGTAGACGAGGAGTTGAGGCTTTGCCAGTCTTTTCCCCCAGCTGGCTTCAGCTCTAGAGGAAGCTGCCTGCCCGCCCATCTAATCACAGCTGAAGTGCCACAAAGGCAGCCACTAGCAAGAGGGCTGGAAATAAAACAATAGGAATAATAAGAGGGGGAAAAACAGATTCTTTATACTGTATTTATCATTAGGGATATTTTCTGCAGTTGTGTGTCTGTGTCCGGGGCTGTTCTCTACAGAGCCCCACCGGCATTTCGGGGCAGGGAATCCATCCCCCCCTGGGCTGCCAGGCAAGGCCTGTGGTTCACCTGCACATCAGCAACCAATGTGCAAATGTTCATGGCTGGCCTATTATGGAAATGAAGAGAACATGCAATACCATGCTACAACTGTTCTGCTCAAATGAAAAGACACCTTCCTTTTACCAGCATGCTACAGGAAGTTGAAGGATGCCAAAAGCATCGAAACCCCAAAAAGACAATTTGTACTGGAGTTGAACTCAAAGCCGATTCAAAAAAATAGTTGTTTCCAAATGTACTTCTTTGGAAATGTCTAGATATTGTTGAGGGGAGGGAAAATGGGGAATAGAGGGGTTAAATCCTTAAACAAAATGCTCCGAAGGGAAAAAGCACTTGCCGCTCTAGGAACACGGGAACTAGAAAAGCTACAGACGTAGGTAGTAATTTACCAGAACAAAGAAATTGGATAGAATTAGGTTTCATGTGTTACTATTTATTCAGCTCTAATGAAAGCCAAATAATTTGATAAAGCCTCAGTTCCCATCTGTATCTGTGAATTTCTGCACATATCCAAGGCAGTTTCTATGGAGTGCATTTCAGATTTGAGAATTTTCGATTCCGTTTTGGAATTCAGAAGTTTCGCTTCATTACCAGCACAGCACTATTAAACCATGATAAACTCAATAATATGTTGAAATCCATACAACTCTTCAATATGCATAGGCACTTTCTGAGTACAGCTTCCTTAAAGGGCAAGAGCACAACTATAATGTCTTATATCACTCTTTCAAATATAATACAAAGTCCCTTTTTCATCTGGGATTAAAGGTGCATAAAAAAGCAGTCTGTGTTAAGAGACTACAGTCAGAATCATAATGTTATTTGCCACAAACATCAGCTTCAAATTTTTTACTCACAAAGATGTGCAGAAATATTAGCAATTAAAAAAAAAGTGGGTTTTTAATTATTCTGATGTTTTCTGGACAACTTGCTGGGCAACATAGTGTGTGTCAATTAATGTTTGAGGCAAAAAATTCAGGGAAAACGAGGGGGTTTTCTAACCTGTTGAGAGAAGAGGCTCCTCTCCTTGTGTTCTGGTTCAGCACCCCTACATGTGTGTCATTGTATTCAAAGTGAAATACTTGGAGAAAGCAAATTTTCATGGCGTAGTTCAGTCACAGGTGGGACAACACTGGCAAGAAACACCCAGTGAACAGGCAGGTACTGCTGCAGTGACCCTCCCTGACTTCCTGACTGTCACCATCCCTGGCAACAACCCCGAGGGAATTTGTTGTTATCCTCAGCTCCCTGCACTTGTCGAGAAAGTGGCCTGTTCTATTCAGGTGCTAATGTGTGAGCACTTTTACAAATCTGGCCCCACAAAAGAAAAGATGTGATTTTCTAACACTGAGAAGGTTGCCTGGTTTTCCTCCCTTCTTTGGGGAGTGAGGGCTTCCTGCAAGAAGCTGTGCCATATCTGCTCAGTGACCCCAGCAGGATCTGATGGCACTGACACACAGGTTTGAGTGGTTTGGGCAACTGAGGAAAAAGGAGAGCAAATCATCTGGTGGCTGCTCCTCACTGTGCAAAATTAGTGAAGAGAACACAAGCAACAAGCTCAGGATGCCTTGAAATGCCAAGTGTGTCCACTTATAAAATCCATATAAAACATCTGCTTTTTGTACAACTAAACTCTGTATAATAGCAACCTTTTTACCCCCTTTCTCTGTATTTAGCAGCTGCTGCAGCCCAGCTCTTGAAAAAGAGGAGTACACATCACAAAGCAGTGTTGGAATCAAGCTGAGCTTTCTTGTCTGGGTTAGGTTCCAAGCTCAAGGGACTGTGTTTTGAAAATGTCACTGTGCTATTTTATCACTGAAGGTGGACTTACCCAGTCAGGTAACAAGAGCTACTAAAGCTAGTCAGAAAAAAAAAAAATTTCTTCTCTCTTAGTTTTCATGTCATAACCATTAGTGCTATTTAATTAAGCGTTCCTGGAGGTAATGCAAAGATGACTACAGTTTTCTTAGAGAAAAACATTTCAACACAGGCCCTGCCATCCTGCTAAGCAAAGGAAAGCTGAAGGACAACTCCCACAAAATAGCAAGTGGTCACTGTTTTCTGAAAGGAAGCACATGTTTGTGTCTAATCTTGCAACCGACAATCCAGTACAAAACATCCCAACCATCCCTGTCTTTGGCAGATCTTTGGCAGGGTATAATGGTTACAATGTAAGGACAACTTCTGAGCAAAAATTAATGTGTTTTGTACAGGTTTCAGGGACTGGAATGCTCCTTTAGGACTGCACAGGAGATTGCTCCAGGATGAGGACTGATCTCACATAAACACACACATGTACTCACATGAAGGGCACTGCAGTGAGCAAGGCTCATCTTTTCCCAGCCCTCTTTTGCCTCCCATCTGCTCCTTTCCAAAAAAAGTCTTAAGGATCTCAGCTAACCAGAGGCTGCAGCACTAAGGGTAGGGGAAGGGGGTGGGGGTAGGAGACAGAAAGTTATTTTGTTTTGGCTCAGTTCTGTAATGAATTGCAGAAATTGATCTGTCATAGTGCAACAGATTGTAGCTTGATCTGCCAACAAATTGCAAGCAACAGTAGGTAATGACTAATTGCAAGTGTCAGGGGGGTTTGTTCAGTGCTTTTTTGTTTGGGGGTTTCTGGTTTTGCTTTTTTTCCCTCGGGAAAGGTAACATTTTCTGAAGGAATATAGGGACCCATTGACAGACTGGCAGCGTGCACACAAGGAACTTCACCTGTTTTAAAATCAAGCTGCATTTCCAGTTATATCTGCCAAGAACTACACGGACCAAGAGATAATGTTTACTTCTCTGAATGTGGCCAGGGTCTGTGCTTCAATTTGGGGTAACAGAAAAAAAACCAGTTCCCTCTGATGTGTAACAGAGAAAGAGGAAGGAAAGCAGCCTTTTCTCTTATTTCTGATCTTTTTGTTGTTATTATTTCTGATTAAGTCAGAAACTTAGAATTATTCTCAAACACTGGATTTTAGAAAGTTCACCCACAACGCAGTGTGGCGGTAGACCAGGAACCTGAATGAATATTGGACCAAAACAGAAAAAAAATAAAAAAGAAACAGGTAGGCAAGTAACACCAGGGGAAAATCATCAAAAATAAAGCCTTTCTAGCACATAGGAAAAAAACCCAAACAGATCTGATATAAAACTGATGGAAGTGAAAGAGTGCCCTGCATTTTATTCATTGTCATCTTTTCCTCTATCACTCATAGTTTCAACTCCTCTGCAGCTCACTGGTCTCCTAGCCTGTGGCAGGGTCACAGAAAACCCTCGGAGTTCCAGTGTGTGCAGACAGGAGGAGACAGAAGCAGAGTCATCCCCAGAAAGGGCACACGGATGAGCTGTACAGTGTCACCTAAATGCCACACTTGTGTTCTTGAAAGGCAGCACATTTCAGAGGGGAAAACATACATCCACATCTTGATAGCTACAAGCTTGCTTAAACTGCTTACATTTATTGTAAAACTGTCTCGGCTTTTCAACTTCTCTGCTGCAGACAACTTAAAATCCAGATTTTCAGCACAAATCTGCAGCTTCCCTTCGTCACCTATATCTTTTACATTTAAACAGTACATGACAGCAGAGCCATTTGACAACAGGAATGCAGTGCAGCTCACACATCCAGAGCACGGTGTTGACAGGGGTATTGTGACGAGCGAACATTGGTGCAGACAAGAGCCAAACACCAGCGCTGCGAACAATGGAGCATCCCTGGCAAGGCACGGGCAGCAAGGAGACAGCTTTCAGGGAAAGGGGAAATTGCACTTTGGGCTGGGTTGTGGGGGTCATGTAGGGTGAAATCCATACAGCACAAAGCTGCTGTGCAATGGCAGGGTAGGGCCAGCAAGGGTGGTGGGTGATGCCTGAATGCTGCTGCCCCTCAGCACGAGGAAGAATTTCCTGCACTGTGAATATTCAGAAATACAAACATAAAATCCTGTGTTTGTGAGGATCTGTGTTAATGCGATTTGACCTCTCGTTGTTCAGGTAAAGCAAACATGACAAGGTCACTGCATGTTTTGGTTGCAGTTCCATTTTCACATGGGAAATATTGGTGGGTATTTTTTCCATACTTTGCTCAGTCCTCTTCAGCTCAAATTCACTTAGGAGGAAAGTGCTTACATTCCATTTCAGCAGAAGCTAAGACTGTGTACTCAAATATCCTTAAAGGCAATTGTATTCTACAAATCAGAGATACACCACTAACAACAAAGACATCCTGCCTTTTCTCTGAAGAAAGAAAAAAAAAAAGCCAGAAAGCTTACAAGTAACTGTTGACTAACCAAAGAGGCTAAGAAAGGTTCTCAGTATGTTCACAATATTCTATTATGTTAATCCATCTAAGAGGGAATTTAAAAGAAAAGCAAGCACTGACTTCAAGTTCTTTGCAGCAAGGCAGCCTGGTAAATTTTTGCATTATTTACAAAGGAAAAGTAAGTGGAGAACAGGAACCCAAATGACTACACATGATGTTTAGGTGCACTCGAGTGTGTCTATTTTCAGAGTGCCCTGGACATCCTAACTAACGTTTTGCTGTTACTTACCTGGAATATTTTTATTTATTCAGCATAATCGTTCCTAACTTACCTCAAGTGCATTTGCCAGACACACAGGAAAAGACGCTTAATAAAGTGCATTAATAAAGTGAGGATCATTTAATGATCACGCTTGCCTTATAATGATCAGGCTGTTAAAAGCCCATGTAGTACATTGATCCTCACTCCACAATCACCAGGAGACTGAAGGCAACTAAGGAAGGGAAATACTAGAAGCAGTAAGCAACTATCCCAACCAAGACCAAAGACAGAAAAAAAACCCTCACACAATCTGGAAGCAGCACCCAGACTCTAAAGAGAAGTGGGGCAATATTCTCACTGAATAATTGTTGTACTTACAGATCCTGTCTCTGATAGCAACTGATAGTGACTGCAGCAAGGAGAGGTCTCTCCTGCCCCATTCTGTGCCTTAATTGGGCAATACAGAACCTCAGGGAAAAAGGTGTCCCACCACTCCAGCTGGCAAATCCCTTACATGCATGAAGAGTAACAGCAGCTCTTCTTTAAATCCTGCTTCAAGAACTACGAGCCACAAATGCGGTATTAAAGGTAAATTTGTGTTGGGCTTTCCTAATGTAAATAATTTGGGCTTTATTTTGTCCTGCAGCTCAGAGTTCCACAAGTTAAAGGCATACACCGTGTGCTGTACTTTGTCACTCACTAATGAACCACTCTTTGGCCTGTTGTTGTTCTATTTTGAGTTCCCTCTTTTCCTTTTGTTACAGACAAACGTAATGAGAAGCAGCCGACTGGCCTGATCTATGCCCTTCATTATTTTATTTTATATGCCTCTGCCACACTTCCTCCTGCTCTTCTTCTTTCCAAACTAAATAATAATCCTGCCCTTTTTAATGTAGCTTTATATGAAAGGCTCTCAGAGGGTGCTCCTCATTTTCTTTGCCCTTCTCTGGACCATTTCTATTTCCCTTATGTCTTTGAGATAAGGTGACCAAAAGGGAACATGAATTCAAGACAAGGACAGGCCATTGATTTACACATATATGGCATTAAAATATTTTCTTCTTTGTGGTTTATCCTCTTTGACCACCCTCACACTGTATTCTGTTTCTTCTGGCATAACAACCAGCCCATGCTAAAGAGCATCTTAATTGAGCTGACTTCATTGACTCTTACACCAGCACTCATTCAAAATGGAAAAACACACCCAAGAATCTGAATCTCACTGTGGGCCATTTCATTGTATTTGCCAAGTACACAGAAGGGTTAGGTCTGGAATTCCTCAAAATGTTAGAAAGCACTGATCAGCCACAATTATTTAGCATCATGTCACTCCTGCAGAAAGTAGTGGGGTGTTGAATGGAAGGAGAGAAAAGCAAAGGATGAGAGGAAAGCCAGTTTATCCTTGTGCTTGGTTTCCTCCTTTTTATCAGGTGTTAAACTCAGAGCAGGACCTACCCTGACGTGATTCAGATTCCTTATGAGATCTTTACACAGCACCCTGTAAAAAACCTTGAAAGGCTAACTATCCTGAATGCACTACCACTCTTTTCTGCCCTACTTTGTGAGCCCTTTAAAATAAACCTCCCAGTCATTCTGGGCTGTTGCATAAATCCCAGTTCCTTCTGATGCTGGAAATACTATTATGTCCTACATGGCCAAAACTGAGCTTATTCATGCCCTGACACACAAACACAGGCCAGCCCAGTGCTTAGCTTTAAGTCAATAGAACACACAAGTTTAGTTAAAAATCTCTCCTAGGTTAAGTCTGTGATTTAGGGCAACACTTAAGTGTTTGCACTGTATGAGCCTTTACTTCCTTAACACGTGGGAAGTGTGACTTCATAAGCTTAACCACCTAAAAGGGCTAAGTGGAGACTGACTCCAACAAACACAATAAATTTACAGTGGCATACAAAAGGAGAGGTTAAAAATTCTATTTTTAATGAATTTTTTCAAATCAGCCCTCAAGTATCAGCATTTAGATCAGCAATTCTGCATGTTCAGCACATCAAAAACATCAAGACATCACTGTCTTGCTTTTTATTCCTTGTTGTTCCTCACAAGTAGCAACTGCACAATGAACTAGGATAGAGGTTAACTTTTCTGTATTTTTTTCCTCTTTTAAAAATCTGTTGATAAATGCATCACTGAAAGACACTGAATCAGAGCCCAGAAGCTGTGAAATTTAAGGATATGTGAAGCATGCACAGAAAGAACATATGCTTCCCCAATGTCCTCAAATCTGCTTCAGTCCTAATCCTGGAAGGACCATCTCTAAGGGTGAGAGAGTAAATGAAACCTCAATCCTTCTGTCAAACACAGGAGCACAAGTGCACAGAGCAGCAGGGGTTTTACTGCTGCCAAAACTGGGCACGGAACCGAGAACACCAACACATTTCTCAAAAGCCACTGGAAAGCCATTAGTGTTTCACTCACTGAATTACAACCAGGGATAGGCAAATTCACTTAAATCAAATAAAGCCCAAACCATCCAACACTATATCAGATACAGAGCAGATCTTTTTGAAGCTTTGAAAGTGGTCGTATACTTTTGTTATCACTTTTTTTCAGTTTTGTATATTCTTGAGCTTCCTGGCTTTGAATAAAAGCACCTGAAATGTCAAGATACCAACTGCTCTTGCAGTATTTTCAATCTGTTTTATAGATTCAAGTGCCTTAGATATTTAAAGTGCAGTTTAATTTGGCTAATGCATAAAACCAGTATCTGACTTTAAAAAAAAAAAAGTTATAAAAAAAGTTTTAATTTATGTCTTAGAGTGCACTAGTCAGGAGGACAACCACAAAGAAAGCTAAATTAATACAGAATAAGCAACAGACAGAGTGGAAAATTTAGGGTCTTTCACACTAGTCAGTAAACTAAACTTCAAGAGAAGATGGAAATAAACATTCAACATAGGGGCACTATTGTAATACTGGTGACAATAGAGTTTTTTCATTTGTTCTGCTGAATTGAATGCTAACCAGTGTACTGAAAATGTAAGTATCACATTATTTCCTTGACCTGTCAAGACTGAAGAGGAAGAAATGTTGATTCTTAATTGTAGGCTGGGAAGAAGAAAGACAAAAAACCAACAAGTGCTCCAAAAAGTGAAAGGATCATTTGAATGAAAGAGGTATTCACTTCAGGCTTCAGCAGAGCTCAGAGATCCTGACCAAGAGTGGCTGTGTCAACCCGAGTGTCTTTATTAAGCCAAGATTGACACATCTGCCCAACATGAAGAGCTTTGTGACTGGTAACAAACATCTGCCAAGGCTGTGATGACACAAAGCCGTGGATGTCTGCAGCTCTCAGTAAATGGCACTTGAATGCAGGTCTTTAGAGATGAATGGCTACAGCAAAGATGGCTTTGCTTGCCAGCTTCACCTCCTGTCACCCAGCCTACAACAGCTCCTTAGAGGAAAACACATTATGGAGCACAATGTCTAGAGTAAAAGGAACTGTATGTACTACAACTTCCTTGCACTCCATGGGACCTGTCGTACTCAGACACTGACCTAGGCTGCCAGGCACTACGGACTGAACTGCTTCTGTTGATTTTATTTAGCAAAATCTTTTGAAATAACCGGTGAATGATTACAAAATGATTACTCCAGAGTTATCAGCATGTACAGTAGCTACATACAAAAGCTGAGGTTCTTCCTTTCCATTTTGGTTTGAAACATCAAGGAAGATGTTATTTACATCTGGAAGAAATTATGTACATTACTTTTTTCTTTTCCCCAACTCACTTGCACAGCCTTAGCTTGTTCTAAAGAGGAGAGAGATGGACAGGATTGTCCTGACACAAGTCCTAGGAAAGGGTTCAACTAGCACTGAGGAAGCTAAGAAACAACAGGCTGAGTCCATACTATCTCCTTGAGGATTTATCACCCCAGCAGGTCAGCCCTGATGCATTTCTCCATGTGCTGCTGCCAAGCACTAAACGAGGTGTAAATGCCAGTAGGGAAATGCAGAACAGCCAGGGCAGCTGGACTCCATAGCAAGGGAAGCGGGACTGACCCCACAGCTGGGAGATGTGCAACAGCTCTTTCCACTGCATTTCATGTTTGGTATCTGCTTAAATGCCTGTTGAAAGGGAGCCTTCCTGTCAGGTGGCTCAAAAATGATTTAACACAATTGCTTGAACATTAGTATGGGAACAAACCCTGAGAAACGCAGCAGCAATTAGCGCAGCCTAAACCAATTAGCCATGTTATTTCTTTGTGTAGCTGCTGATGGCTCCTCAGCCAAAGCCTGCTCTGTTCCCATCACTCCTCTTCAAACATTACCTTGCAACGTGGCCAGCCCACAAGCTCATCTAAACCACGGTGACCTGCTATCCTGCAGGTAAAGGCTTGGCTGTCTGCTGATTTATTAAAAGAAAAATCTTATATTTTATTGCTCACATGTACTCTCTAGAGCGTGGTCACGTGACCAGGATAATGACAATCTGTCTCTCTGCTAACATTTCTCTACTTTGGTTATTTGTTTGATAAAGTGAGGAGCTTCCCTTTTGTTGCCCTTCATCAGAGCTTAATGTCTTTACTTTGGGATCAATATACTTTATGAATAATTTTATTTCCTTCTATTTTTATGGTCTTTTCTCCTCATTATCATACTGAGTTTATTAGCTGGTGCTGTCAGTATCTTTACCCTGTCATATGTTCCTGAGGTACAGTAAATATCACTTGTGTTGTAATTAATATGCACACCCTCTGCAGTAATTAAAGCACAGACCCCTTCAACCAGCTGAGCTTCCTACACTAATTCCACCTTATCTTCATAATGAACTTATTGTAATCTGAAACTACCACTGAATATTGTTCAGTAAGGATAGAAGAATGAAATCTAACGAGATGCAATAATATTTGTGAACATGTTAATATGAAAAAAATGAATTTAATTAGTATTAAATCTAATTAAATTTCCTGTACAATCAAAATCCCCCCATTTATCCCACAAAAACACTGATGGTGCAACACCAGTGCCCCTTCTGAGATTTACACAAAGATGGAGACCAGAGACCTCATCCTCCACCCATGAAATTCTCACAGCTATCCAGAGGGTTCCCTGCCCATGGACAATTGCAGAAAGGACTTGGAATCCCTCTTCAGGGATGGGATTTGGAAGTAAGATGGGAAGGTAAAGACGGAGAGACAATTCAAGCGCTCCGAAGCAATGAAACAGTTTGGCAAACGTTTCCAGCACGGGAAGGGAAAGGAATGCTGAATATATAAGCATGAGAGTGTAACAGAGAATGATTAAAGGGAGACTGGCTACAAGAAATTTAATTCCTATTTTCTGAAAACATTTCCATATGGGAGACTAGCGCCTAAGGTGCAGACTCACACAATAGGAAGAAAACTGGCAGCCTACACCGACTGAAAATTGGCTGAAGGGCAAGAAACAAACAGTGGAAGTAAATGGGATTATTTCAAGGTGGAAAGAGGTTACCAGTAGGGTACAGCCCAGCTTTCTAATTATTCACAGTAATGACTTGGATGATAGTATGGAAAGGATCATTTCCAAGATTCTAGTAACTGGGAGGCACAGCAGTAATAAATACCAATGTAATCCAATAGCCATTTCATTAATAGTTAATTTGAGAAGCAGAGAAGTTGCTTAGGGAAGTGTTTGCATGTATCATGAGGCAGGATTGGGACACACAACAGCACAAAAATGGAATGACCTTCCCTTGTAAATGGTCATTCTAGAAGAGGCTTAAGCACCAGCCGTTGAGCAGCTCCTTGTGCTTTATTGATTGATGTCAATCTGTCCAGTTCCAGAGCGTTAACTTCACTTTAAAACGTGCCCTTTTCTGTCATTCTTCTCCTGTAACCCCCTAAACATGCCTCATTTCCTACACCAAAAAAATTACGTGGTCACATATTGATTTGTGACTCCCTGGCTGACATTTGAATAGTGAGAAAATGAATTGACTTAAAGACATGGGTGGGTAAATAAGTAAAGGAAAGGAAAAGTAAAGGAAATAAGTAGAGGAAGCAAAAGCCCCACCCTTAAATTTCTGCTAAACTGAACTAACACAATCTAGTGACTAGGAGACCTGTATGATCATTCTTTCCCATCAAACTATGGAAAACTGTCCTAAAATAAGAAGACATCCCAAATTCCCCAAAAGAAGAGGAAGAGTCATATTCCACAAGCCACTGTGGAGGAACCCTTGGTCCTGACAAAAAAATGACATCATCATTATGATTGTTTCTGACTCATGAAAGAATTCATGTCTAAGTGATTTCACTCACCTGCCAGACCCTGTAAGGTACACACAGCCAATCAAAGGAAGGAAAAAACCCAAAGCTACAGTGCTTCCTCTGTTCAGAATTCGCTGGGGAACTCTCACAACCCAAACACAAACACAAAAAATACCTTGTTTGCCAACACTGGGATCCTGAAAAAAGCAATCTGTGCCCAAGTACAGAAGTCCCACACAAGTCTCCCTGCCCTAGAAACTGAGGGTTGCAAACAGGCACTCAGAGCCCCCCTCACTGCCTTCTTGCTGCTCTTCCCTTCTGAGAGAAGCACCAAGGACTGGTGCATGACCCTACATGTTTGCTCAAGTTGGCAGACTAAGAAATAAGCAAATCTGAGCATTTTTAATTTTGTCTCAAACTGCACTTGGGAACTGGTGACCTAGCTTTAACCTCTCACTAAAATGAAATATTTCAGCTATTACCACTCAAAGCCACTCAAAGAATTTTAAACTTGGCAGTTCAAAAGAGTGCCAAGATTTTAAGCTACAGTGTATCACATCATGCCAGGGAAGGAGCAAGAGAAGGATACAGAAGGGGCAAGAAAAAAGAATGTGCAAAACTAGGAGTGATAAGAAGCAGAAATAAAGATATAAGGGCAGAAAATATGACAGTTTTTTCTCCTATATCCCCCTTTCATGAACCCTGCAGTCCCTATCTTACTTCTGCTTTCTACATTTTTACATGCTTTTTTTTTTTTTTCCCCTCTGGCTGCTACTTTATTTCTAGGCATGATCACAGTACTCCTCAGTTTAGAAGAGTAGACTCTCATCCTCAAACTGCCTACCTGAGGACACCTTCTAGGAGTCTGCATCCTATAGACTTGACAGAGGCAGGTTCATGCTTTTCAATCTGCAACAGCAGCACAGGTACCTCCTGGGTACAGGATATAGAGGAGCCAGTTGGGAATTTTAGGGGATTTATTAGTAATTCCATAGCCATGTCCAAGAGTGCTGTGACCACAGGCAAGGATTCCCAGCACCAGAGGAGCAAGGGTGGGGCTGCTCCTCAAAGGCACAGCCTCCTAATCCCCAAAAATGGTTCAGTGCCAGTGGCCAGCAGCAGCCAAGAGCTCCCTGACTGCCAGCCAAGCTCATGGAGAAACTCAGGTGAGTTCAGAAGTGAAGCCAGCAGGTCAGGGGTCCAGAGCAGGATCAGCCAAGCCCAGGCTCACCTGCAGTGTAAAAGCAGCTCCTGAGCCCGGAGCAGGAAGCCCCCACAGCACTTTTCACGTGGCTTTTTTCACAGCAGTCGTGTCCAAGGTTACACAGCTGTGCCATGGCACAGCCAGCAGTGCTCAGCACAAGGCAGCTCAAGTTTGACAAGGTTCCTGACACTAGGAGGGAGAATGTTAGCTTAATCAAAAGGATTGCTGCAAATCTCACTTTAATGTCATCCTTAAATAGTCAAACACCATTTTTTGTCTTCCATTCAAGTATCTCATAGAATCCAGAGTCACAGGCCAGTTCTGGCAATAGCAAATGGCAAAATGCCTGGCTGTGTGGTCCTTCTGCCCTCAATTTTCTTCACCCTCTCTCTTTTTGTAATTCAGAAGGTTTCACTTTTTTTTTTTTTCCTGAGTTATCTTTCAAATTGTGATCAGCTTTTTGGAGCAAAGAATACTATGCTCACATACATGTATTTGATCATTTAAGTATGGAACTCTTACTTATTTTGAATAAATTCTTTACCATAAACTCATGTTCTGCCAACAACATTTACAGACTGTATCTCAAAGCATCAGAGTGGATAAAAAAGCAAATTATGTAAAAAGATTTCTCTCAGACTTCTTGTAGTACTTTAAACAGTGAGGAGGGAGCAGAGATGGTCTCTTTGGTCACAAGCAGGTTTTAGAGTGTATGAAAGAGGTATTCAGGTCAATGCTACTCCCTTGCACTGGCAGAAAATCTGGACAGATGTCAGCTAATGTGTGTCTCCTGCTACAGGAGGGGCAACCCACTGCAGGGAACCCTCCTCAGGAGCCTCCTGAGAGCAAATCTGAACATCTCCCTTTCTCTGCAATCTGGGCTGTGTGGGCCCTGGAGCCTTCAGCCTCCCAGAGCTTTGAGTGTTCAGTATGCAGAGTGCCATTGCTTGGCCACTCCTAGAATAAAGTCACCAGCTCAGCCGAAGGATTCAGTAAAACCCCTGCAGACCCGCTGGGGAACCCAGATTTTAAAGGCTTTGTTTGTTTTCTTTGCAAGTACAGCTTTCCCCCCATATCTGACTTCAGTCACAATTGCCTGTTTTGGGACAGGCTGGTCACACAAAGACCAAAATTTAGTGTCTTGACCTCACAGCTTAGAAAGACTGAGTCCAACACCTCAACAGGACCAAATCCCACCCTTCTGGGCCAGATTCACCTTTGTTTTAATTCGGAGCAAATCTGTAAAAATGTACTCAAGTTCTGTCAGCCAATCCTAATTTATCACTAATCAGTTATAGTCCTTTGAGTTAAAGCACTCGGATCCCACTCCTATTAGATGGGGAAAAAAAAAAAAAACACAAAACCAAAATGAAACCAATCAAACTCTTGCTGAACTGCAGCAGACAGAGCCCAAGTTGTTAAACCTGGAGGCTGACACCACTGAGAACTGTAAATGCATTTATCTGTACCAGCCATGGCACTCCCCATTCCAGCAGCACAACTGGCCATTCCCAGGGCCAGCAGCAGACCAGCACATGTCACACATGCAGGGTCCTCACAGCTCCCTGCAGGCAAGGAAGGGACCTGGGTTCATCTCAGGCCAGACTAAGGACATGACATATTTTACTAATGGCCAGAATGAATTCATTCTTCTGAACTCCAGTGGTGTGGATCAGGTAACAGCATCAGGTCTTGGTGTGAAACTGGTTTAGCTAATGAGCAGGAGAAAAGTCCAGCAGATTTACTCAGAATCTGTCCTAGTGTGATTTGATGTGACAAGTTGGTCTTTTCTGACACTGAGGTTTTCCATTGTTTTGCACCTCATTTAGTCATCAGTAACAGCAGAAAAGGTGTGGAAAATGCCTGTCAGTTTTCCTTCACATTTTACATGCACTCTGTGGAAGTGTGAATGACTGTACAAGGTAGACAGGAATGGGGAAGCAGAAAGCCAAAGTCCAGAGTGTCAACTTTTGCAAAACAGGGTGCTAAGGAGACTGGCTCCTCTGTGTGGTCTTGCTTTATTTCCAGGGGGAATCTCACTGGGATCTCCACTGTACTATGGATTACAAAGCTTTTGTTACAGTTTCTGTGGCCAAATGCTGCATTCAGGCACTGAGCAAGCCCCCTCCTGAAATCAGTGCTTCTTTAGAGGTCTGCAGAGTTTGTTTCTAGGCAGATATTTAAAAGAAAATCCCCTGAATGAAATACAGGTAAATAGCATAACCCTTCTGCGCTGAAGGAGAGGCAGCCAGCCCCATTCTCACCAGGCAAATGCCCTCTCTCTTCAGTCTGCTCATCCTGTGGGTTCGAAGGTACTGACAAAGAGAACCCATTGAGAAATGAAATTAAATGGAGGTAGATGAAATCAAACTGAACTGAGGAATAAAGTGTTTACTGCCAGCTTCCCACCTCACACCTCAGATCCCACAAAAGGACAGCTATGCCGGTAGAGTCAGGAAAACATCACAGTGAAAAAAAAAATAATGTAGAACTGAAGATAACTGCTCCATGATCAAACAAAAGGGGAGGAAGTGCCCCTACCTGCTTTTTTCTTCGAGTTTCTCTAAGTGCTGCCACATTAATTATTCACTAGCTGAGATATCTTTTCTTAACCTAGTTAACAGAGTCGCTGCAGATAATTAAGGTGGTTATCACTTACAGTGGGATTTTATGAACCCCTAGAGGAGCTGTTTGAGGCTGTGGCTGCAGCTCAAGTCTGAGGGGTCCCAGCCCAGCAGACACACTGCAAGGGCACCCTGGTTACAATCTTTCCTCCTGCCACTAGTCTATGCTGTTGGATAAAGTTCCAGCAGGCTGGGGAAGCTTACTCCGAAAGCTGGGATGATCACTTTGGCCTCAGAGTCTTCTGAATTCAATTGCAGAACGGTTTGCTCTATTGTTCTGTTCTGTAAAGTATATTTAGCTTGCTTAATTAACCTATATTTCAGACAAGTCATGCAGGCATTCACCTAACTCTGTATATGCCTTTGTGATTAAACTTTAATGAAAGGGAGTCTAAAGTAAATTCCTCCATGCTGTGGTTCTGAAACAGACACAAAAAGAATCAAAACATAATACTTCTGTCAGATGAATTATTGGTATTATTATTATTATTATTATTATTATTATTATTATTATTCTGAATTTTATCTGCAAAAGAGAAGAATGAGAATCAGAATGAACACAGGGCTGAGAGGAAAAGGTGTTTCTGATTATGCTTATTAAAGGCTACTTCAACTGAGGACAGGTACAGAGATGTAAAACAGCTCAATGTGAAATGGATGGGGTGCGGAGCACAAGGGCTGGTACATACCTGTCAGAAGAAAGTTTGTATTTCTGTGTAATATGTGTGAAAACCCACATAATTCTATACATGTGTATTTTCTCCTAAACAAATACACAGTAGTGCTGTTCCTAAATAAGAAAAAAAAAATCAATGCCAGGCAGACGAGTGCTCATAAGCAGCCTTACAATGGCAAACCAATATGTGTCCATGAAGGAAGAAAAAGGGAATAGATAAAAAAATAGATTTCACTTTCAAGCCTCTAGTGGATTCTTAAAAACAACTGAAGGAAAAGATCATTTTATCCACTGTTGGCAGAAAAATGCTTTGCCCGGTGTCCTTTAAACTTTCAATTAGAGCAACTTGAGGGCCACAAAAATACACATTTGTATGCTTCTCTGTTTTATGTTAAAAGATATTTTTCAAAGATATTTATTACTAGAATGTGATGAAGGTTGGTCTGATGAAACCCTGGCATTATTATGATCTTAGTACATATTAATGAACTTTTAAAATGCAAATAATTGACCCACTAGGTGGTCTCATGGTCTCATAAATAGCAATCTTTTGCATTTCAGCATCCAAATACCTAGTTAGGAGCTTTCCAGAATGCACATTATAGGTGATACAGACCATAACAAGTACTTTGGCAAGGGAAAAAAAGCCATTCCAGCCTATTGTGTCAATTAAAATGAAGGGAT
Source organism: Climacteris rufus (assembly GCA_013398175.1). Classification (NCBI taxonomy): domain Eukaryota; kingdom Metazoa; phylum Chordata; class Aves; order Passeriformes; family Climacteridae; genus Climacteris; species Climacteris rufus. The sequence continues at coordinate 572,569 of VZRZ01001325.1, forward strand.
TTTTATATTATGAACCATATGTTCAAAGAACATTACATGTAAAATTACATACAATCCTTCTGACTCTGAAGAACACAATAATCCTGGGACATTAGTGGATGGCTTCTGGTGAAATTGGATACTGGTGTTTTTTCCACTTAGCTTGTGTCAAACAATAATTTGGATGGCAGCCATTCCTTCTCCTCTGCTGTGATCCCACCACAACTCCAGAGCAAGATTAAAGCTTTTAGCTGGGAAAGCAGAGCAGGGGTGAGATCCTTCTGGAAGGGATGGTGCTGCTGGTGTGGCCACTCCCTTTTGGCCATGAACAAACAATTCCAGTGGTGCTCTGGAGATGGGGTTTAGTGGCAGGAAAGGGACCCAGGTGGGTTGGCACACACAGCCTGAGCCTGACACTGAGCAGAGGTGCACAGACAGACTCCAGGGTAGCTGCTGCAGTGGGAGCAGCCACAGTTTTCAGGAAACATTCAAACACAATGAGTATTAAACTACAGAAAATGTTTACTAGTTTGTAAAATTATTAATTCGGTTTTTACTGATCTACTTAGGAAATTAAGCCAATATATCAAAACTAATGTCTTTCCTCTCTAATTATTATTAATAAAGACTGCTTATTCCCCTTATTTCCCTTAACAAGAATTCATTTTCTCTCTTCAAATTAATAACAGTCTGAGGTAACCCAGGCACCACAGGGCCTGATTCTAGGCTTATTTTCAGTGAAGTTAATCTGGAGTACCTCCAGAGCTTTCATGTATCAAGATTTACAACTCAGAGGGGAGCAGGACCTATCCCTTCACCTGTAGGCTCTCTCTTGAAAGCTTTTCTGGTCTAAACTCCAAGTCAAATTCTCCCACTGTCCTGAGCAAATTAAAACCATCAGCAGCACTATCTTAGCTTATGCTTCCGAAGCCCATGGAGCTACATATGCTGATTTTCACCATGTGAGCATCTGGTTTGGCCATAATCATTAGAAAATTATTCCGTGCACTTAAGCAGATGAAGGAATATCAAGAAAGGGCAGAAACAAAACAAGGCTGCCCTGGGAACCCCAGCTAGATTTTGATGGATCTCAGGATGTTCCTCCTGGAGCCTTGTGTGAATGTCCTGGCTCAGCCTTCCCTTGCTGTGGAAATGCTGCAGCCCCCATGGGGACAGCAGCACAAGCTGTGAGAGCACAGCAAGGACAATTCCCAGCCTGGAAGGAAGGGCAGGCTGCCATCTGCACCTCTGCCTGAAACCACAGGTTTTACAGGCACAGGAGGGGGGGCTGAAGGCTCCCTGCCTGCACCCTTCCTTCACTCCTGCCACCAGCACGGGTTGCCTGGGCAATTGGGAAACCTGACTCCCACCAATCTTTTCACAACTTCTGCCCCAGTTTCATGCAGTTGTTTGGCTTCTGTCCGTGCCTTGGAGTGCAAGAGAGCCTAAGATGAACTGCAAAGGAAGGAGTGCTTGCCATTTGGATTGGCTGTTTTTCCCTTTCCAAAGCCCTGGCTGTTGCTTTATAAATGCCCTCCTGACACACACTTGTGCTCGAGGAGGTCAGGGAACTTCTGCCTCTCAGAAATGATGTCCTCAGTTTATCCACAACCTCTGCACAGTGAAAGCAACTGCAATCAAACACCCTCCTGTTACCCAGCATTTAGCACAGCCCTGACCTGACAGTGCCATCCTCTCTAGGGAGGGGAGGTAATTTAGACTCCCTGATAGCTTTCTTCTGTCCAGCTCTATAGTACTGGATGTTGCCTAATTATACACGGGCTGTGCTTTGCTTTGTGCCTTCTTCCAAATTAAACCTCCCCTCATCATTTTAGCACAGCTTTTGTACTCCTGCTTCAGCATCCTAAAGCTGCATCTGTACATCTTCACCCCAGCATCATAAAAGATGCTAAATGACTTATGTAGGTCTTCTCACTTAAGGTCATTTCAATTATGGCAACATCAACAGATGTATATGTTCATTAATAAAAGTGTGATATGTGTTTGTGTCCCTCTGAAAGTTCAGTCAGAAAATTATAGATTATACTGAGACACTCCAGGAATTGCTACTCTGTAAGTCAAATGCTCTATTATTAAAAATGTCATCCCATATGAATTTCATAAATAGCAAAGCCAAGAACAGAGTAACCATTTTAAAAAGTCTAGAGGGGATTCCATAACAACATTTAAATGCATTACTACTCAAACAATTTGATTGGATTATAAAATATTTAAAACTGCAGCTGTACTTGTGGTGTTTAATGTTGACTATTTTGATTTCTGGAATATCTTACCTAAGAAGTACAAGTTTACAAAACTAGTTATATAATTAGACTATAAATATATAAGAAAATATATAAGCCACGGAAATACAGAGTTTCTAGAGTACTGTGCAAAGCTGGATTATTCTACATACACAAATATAAGAAAACTAAAAAAGAACATTAAGCATTAAAATTCATGTAAGACTTGCCCCTGGAATAAAGCAGGAGCTTATTTTGCCAGAGGTATTCTAATGACTAAAAATAAATATCACAAGAGATGTAGGACAGTGTGTGCTAAATAGATATTATTGGCCAGATTCTCAGGTGGTGTAAACTGGCACTGATCCACTGTAGTTAATGATTACACTGACAAGTCTTGGCTTTAATTTCTTTCTGTGTCCTCTAACGTTTTTTTCCCCAGGATCTCTCTTACATATGTATTAGGTATGTTTGGGTTTATAATTAAATCTTCATTGACATTTTAAGCAGAAAGGACAATTTTAAAGCCTATTTTTCAGGAGAATAGCTACATATTAATCCACAAATATATACTGATGCCCATATGTTATAGATATCCTTTCATATGCTAACTGTACCCCTTGTGCCAAACTATCTGTCATCTGCGCTGCTTCACCTGGACGAGTGTCAAGACATAATTCATCCAACAAAGTCATGTTATTGGTCACTGCATTTCCACACAAAGCTCCTTTCAGGAGCACGCTGACTATCCTAAGTCCCTTAAGGAATGGCTGCTCTTTTGGCTGGGGCTTCATGGATTAGGCTGGGGCTAAAAGCCCAAAGCACTGCAACTCCAGCTCTGGGATCTGTTCTGTAGGTAAGTGTTACAACATCCACATTCTTTGTGTGTGTACAGAACATAGTCTGGGGTACATCTTGGGTTTGCCAAGCTGTCCAAGGAATGCTCTAATGTGGAAATTACCCCTGGGACCTTGTCTCCTGCAGGCAGCCTGACAGGCTGCTGACCTCTGGCAGTGCCCACTCCTGTCCCTCCTTGCAGCAGGGGACAGTGGCCAAGGCATTCCCCACTGGACGTTGCTCCTGGGGGGCAGGTGGAACAGCTGGAGGTGCACACGTGCCCACAGTGAAATGAACCCTGTGCACTGGCAATGTCAAAGCTGAGGGTGCATCTGAGGGACTGCTCACAGGCTTATCCCCAAAATACACTTCTGTGGGTGTATGATTTAAACAGCAGCCTGATTTTGGCCAGAAGAGACACTTCAACTTGAAGAGGCACAAGGACATCCTCCCACACTTTCCATTCTTTTAGATGACTTCCATTTCTCAAGACATTTTAGTTTAGGCTACCTGATCTGCATAGATGCAAATTCCAAATGCCCTTCTGAAACTTCCCTAATTGTGCCCACCATTTAGGCTTGGCATAAAAACATCCACACGGCTCAGCAAGCCAAATGACCTTGCAGACCCTGTTTTCCTGAGGGAGAGTCACCTGTATTTATTTCTATTAAACAGAAATTAACTTGGACCTCCATATGCAACCTCATTTGGCATAGTTAATTCCAGAGTTATCATTAAAACAAAAAGCACATCCTACCCACTGAAATCAGTGGGAATTAGGCTTCAGTAACGTGCACGAGGCTGTAAGAAAGATAATCAAATGGCATAAGGATAATCCACTAATTGTTGAAATGAGGCGGAACATCTCCATGGCTTCTCAACAGCTAGCCCTGGGCTGAGTCGTGCTTGGAGTTCAGGAAGTTTTTATCATTTTAAAGTATGTCAAGCCTGTGCACTTGAGGGCACAGCAGGAAGCAGAGGGAGGGTTTTGCCTGCCCTGAGGTTGGCAGTTCTACTCAAGGAAATGAAGCTCACCCAGTTCCAGTCGAGGAAGGGAATGCTCCTCTTTCCACATGAGGGCATGCAAATCCACCAGGCCTTCAAAACCAGGCCAGTGCCTAACTGGTGCACATCCTGCTTCCTCACACGGCCTTTGAAAAGCCATCCCGTCTTTAAAAGGACCACAAACCTGAAGTTTCTGTAATTTCCTGGGTTTCTATGTGATACAGAGCCCAAAGGCTGCTGAAGCAAATTAGGACCATGCTCTCAGTATATCTTTAAAATAATTTTGTTCTCCGCCTGAAAGCAGAATTTGACATTCAGTAACCTTTGTAAGTCCAAAGAAATGCTATTGACTTCACTGCAACTAGTATAAATTTACACTCAATATAAGTGACAGTGGAACTGTGCCACAGCTTGGTCATTACTCTATGAATTCACAGTATACAGAACAAGCCCAGCAATTATTTGTGGTGTTTTTATTTTAAATGCCTGGCTTCTTGGTGAATGGTAATTTTCATGAGTGGTCCCTGCCCTTGATCACTTCAAATGGTGTTTGAAGCATTTGGATCTTAAAATTTTCACTGGCTTCTAGGAATATCACCTTTCCTCTGACTGATTCTGAAGTCAGAGCTGTGCCATTTAAGAGAGGAGTTCAGAAAAAGGTGTGCTGGAAATTTGTGTATGAACCTACGTACATAGTGGAGAGGTGAAACATCACAAAATTAAAGAAAATATAATGCCAACAGAGCTCTTAACTTTTGGCTGCCTTTATTCCTCTCATTCCACCTATGTGTGGTCTTGTTGGACAAATAACTAGGTTTTTGAGAACTACATGAGCAAACATTTACTTTCAGGTGTAGCATGAAGGAACCTGCAGCACCTTTCTCCATTACTACAGCTTGTTAGGATGATTTGCCAGCTTGTGGCCACAGGGAGAGCAGCTCACACCTAGAACAAGGTCAGTGCCTTCCTACATTCATATAATATCCTGGATATAATGGACAGACATCTCTCAACATTATGTACTTAAAAGTCTACTATACTTTTATTATGTACTTAGAAGTGTACTCTATTTTTGCAGATGACCCTGTAAGTCTGAATAATCCAAAGACTGAGAGACAAAGTGCTTCTGGAAGGAATCAAATGTAAATAGACACCCAGCTTCATTCTTCACCATTAAATCAGGGTTTAGGACTCGAGTGTTACAGTGGAGGGGCTCTATTTTACCTTGGTGAAGTTATTCTATTTACAACAGGTTAGAATGAGTCCTCACAACTGGAAAAATCTATTCTACCAGGCTGGTGATGGAGGCATTGATCCCAAACAAATAAAATGACCTTCTCCTTCAATTACTTTGGTCTTCACTAATTAAAATAATTTTGCTAATGAAAGCTGCAAAAATATTCACACAATCTCATGCATTCAGTCTGACCTTCTGCTGATGCTTCTGATGATGGCAAATACTTTACTCACCAGAAAATGTACAAGCTGCAGAGTCTCCTCTACAATGTAAGAAGCCAGAAAACCTGAAAATAATTGTTCATGAGATACTTCAGCATCAGTGGCAGGACTCTGTGCACTTCAATGTGCCAACACATCTTCTGGCCTCACGGCTTCATCATTTCTTATGACCTATTGACCTAATCCATGTGTGTGATTTGCAAATCAGACCTGCAGATCCTCTGCAAATAGGGGCTGTTTTTGCTGACATAGTGTTCCCAGGGCTAAAATGACTGACTCAAACAGGCAGCCAGAATTTAGGCAGCATCTCTTTTGAAATCAGAATATTGAATGAAAACTGGGTTTTGAGAGATAAATTCAGGCAAGTATCTGTAAAGTATGACTTAATAACAGAAAAGAATGCCGGTCAATTGCTTATTCTCTTTATACTGATAACATGTAGAGTTTTCACACATCCTTAAGAGTTACAATTGTTTAGATCTCTTGTATCAGCACTAGGACAGACTGCAGTGATGCTCCAAACAAGAGGAAGCATTTTGTTTGGGTGGACTTGGATAGATCCATTCCCTGCTGGTGAGCAAGAGAAGCACCCAGACCATTACTGAATTTTCATACTGGTCATTTCAACATCTGTGCTCTACAGGTATTTCATGCCAAGTCCTGACGAAATAGTGCCATACTAAAGAAATGGTGTTAATTAACCAGCTGCTTCTGACACACAGTTCCCATCATGACTTTTCCAGTGTTTTGACACGCTGACATGCCACTTTTAATTGTGGCACAGCCTGAGGTCCACAGTTTGTCCTTAGGGATCTTCCAAGACAAATCCAACCAAATGGTGGTTGAGCCATGCACGTGGTAGTTCTTCCCAAATAAAAGGAAGGAAGACACAATGGAAGGGAATGGAGTGAGGAAGCCTTTGTCCACACAGAAAAATGCCAATCCCCAAAACATTTAAATGTTGGAAGTAAAGTGCTCCAAAATTACAGAGGGAGTTAAGGAGAGGATCAACACAGGGATCAGAACTGACTTCAAAAGAATCTAGCACCTCCCTACAGTTTCAGTCAAGTTTCACATTAACCTGTACCTTCCAAACCTTTAGGCAGATTTAGCTGTATGTTTATCATTATGCAGAATGAAAAAATGTGTGCTAAATACCCACGTCCACTTTGGGAAATTCAACCTCTTCTTTTGTGCAAATTTAGCCATCGCAACATTGTATTAAAAAAAACCCAAAATTTCTTCCCAGAAAAGTTCAGATTCCCCTCAAACATGGCACCACTTGCCTTGCAATCAGGAGTAAGGCTCACAGCCTAGAAAATCCCAGGATTTATTATAGAATGCATACAAATAAGTGCATAAAATTCTTGTGTTCAGGAAACAATGGGACCTGGCACTCAGTGCCATGGTCTGGTGACAAGGTGATGATCAGTCAAAGGTTGAACTGGTGATCTCAGAGGTCTTTTCCAACCTAACTGATTCTGTGATTCTGTAATTCTGTAATTTTTCTTTTCCATTTACCAAAGTGAAGAGAAACAAAAAAATATGTAGGTATGACTGGGCAGATCAAGGGTTCTGGTGTACTTAATATCTCCTAATCTGTTACTGACAAAGATTTTTACCAATTGCTGCAGGCAGAGGAGCAGTCAAACCCCTCCCAGGGTGAGCACGTGTAGTTTCTCCCCAGTCCACATTAGGTAATGTCTGGCACATGCTTTGAAGCAGGATGGTTTATTTCCCTACAAAATTTTTTCCTCCTGTCTTTAAATATTTGCCATTAGAAATCTGGATAGTCTTGTTATATTTATATAAATGCCAGTCCTTAGACTTCACTGATCTCTTTTGGCAATGAATTATTTATTCTAAGAGCACACTGTATACTCGTTTTTAATGCACAACCCTTCAATTCCACTGCAACTTCCTTTTGCTCATACTATAAACACTGCATGGTTGAAAATCAGCAGGGAAGAATCCCAGAAACCCAAATCCTAATAGATGCAGTATTAACTAGACATCCCTGAACAAGTGTGTGATTTCATACAGTGGTGTGTGTATTTTATCCTTATTTACTATTTGTACAGCTGCAGCATGCAGAGAACCACACAACTGTGGATCAGGGCTACGTTGTTCCAGGTCCTCTGCAAAGACACTGTCACCTCCCTAAAGGCCCTGGTGCACTAAAGGACAACAGAAAACACAAGGGCTTTGCTCAGATGTGCTGCCATTTACAGTTCCCCACTTCCAATGGCCTGATACTCCCACTGCTGTGTCAATTTCTATTTTGAGTCTCACTTCTCTCCCTGCAGATGCCAATCTGGTTTGATTCAGTGAGGCAACAGGGCAGCAGTAATTTGGCTAATTTCCCTGTAAACTGGTGTGCAAGGAAGCCTGAAGGCACAGGAATGCAGAATGAGCTTCCTCTGGTCCTTCCCACTTTTGCAGGAGCCCCTGGGAGCACAAAGGCTGAGGCTGCACCCCCCATTTTCCAGAGGCAGGGCTCTCACCCACTCAGGTGTGGGGGCTGAGGAGCAGAAAGGGGATTGTGCTTGGGATACCTGTCCATGTTTTCAACAGCAAAGCATGGGAATTGTTACCTGCCTCCAACTGGCTCTGCAGAACTCCACCGTCTTCTGGCTTTCTGGCATCTACAAAGGATTCTGTGAGGCTCCATCCTCCCCATGCAAAGCCTTAATCTGTTTTCAGTCAGTCACTTTTTTTTCTTCCTGGCAGCAGATATAAGGCCACACAGTCAAATAATGAACTTGTCTTTCATTTGGATATAGTTTATTAATGACAAAAACACTAATCCATTAATCAATTTAAAACAAGTTGGTAAATGAAAAAAATTCTCAGTCTCCTTTAGTAAGAGGATCACATGCATCTTAAAAGGGGGCCATTATCTCCATGGGTTTCTCAGCTGAAGTTAAAAATCTAAAAATGATTTTCATTCATTCCTCATTAATATGCAAAATTATTCAAATTAGATAGTAATTAACCATCTACTCAGTAGAAAACCTTTTCATGATAATTTATGATAAACTCAGTAGCAGCTTTGATTGAGATTGATTTTTGGTGTTGAGAAGCTATCATGAATACAAAAAAGCACCTGAAAAAATATTTTTAAACACCTAACTTACCGCTCAGCTAATTATATGGGAACCATGTTCACAGATTATTTCAAAGGAAGGCCTATAGGCAAGATACTAATACTGAATGAAACAGGCAAAACATCCTTTTGAGTTTGTCCTACATTTCATCTTAAAGCTCAGCTTTCTTCACATCTCCCAGCCTAATTCATTTAGAATGTTAAATGTTTAGCGCTGTTTAATTCAGCAAACGCTACAGTGGAACCAGGGCTTTGCTTGATAAGGCTTACAGGATTGCTTTCAAGATAAAACTGGCTTGAAAATCAAAATACATTCAAGACAAACTGTTGTTTTACAATGCAGTGTTCCTGGGAATAGCACTCTGATTTGTAAACAGACTCCAGGTCTGGTTTTGCAGATGGTGACGGGAGGTCACTGGGTTATGGGGAGAATACGGTTTTGTTCGCAGTAGCAAAGATGAGCTTCAGGACTGGGGACTTGGTAGCTCTAAACACAGGGGACTGGCGTTCAGTAATGTTATTCTCCCGAGGTGGGAAAACCAGAGGGAAAGCAGCACTGACCTTGTGCTGCTGAAGTAGCATTAAGGGGAGAAAAAACCCCTACTCAATACCTACTGCTCCTAGAGGGAATTGCTGAGAGCACCCATGCCAAAGAGGCAGGACTACAGAGGGGAGGAAAAACTGATATTCCTAAAGGCTTTTCCTCTGAACTTGATCACAGAACTAATGCAACCCACAACTGACAAACTTGTAAATCACATGTGGGGAATTTTGTGCTTTTTAAATAATTACCAACAGTAACAGGAGAAATAGGAACCTTGATGCCAAACCTCTTGAACTCTGTCATCAGGGGGAAGGAGAAGAGAAGAGGAGGGGAAAGATCAGGTTTCAGTTATGAGCTCTGTGGCTGTCCCCGAGGTTTAGCTCCAGCCCAGATCCAGAGCTGAAGGTCTGTTCTCCAGGGTGAAATCACAGCCATGCAGAAGCTGCACCTCACCAAAGTAAATCTTTTCAGTCCTTAAACCAAGACTCAGAATTGAGTAAACAAGTAACTAGCAGCAACAATAAACATGTAACCAGCAGCAAAAGGAAAGCTTTGAGCAAATCTCCATTCCTTCAAGTACAATGGTATCAGCATCCACACACATTAGGTCTTGGCTGAGTTTTATTTACTGCCCCACTGCAACCCACAAAACCCTTTTCCTCATCAGCATGCTCTATAAAAGTCCTGGTTAGTAAATAATCCCCAACCGGACTTCTCAGCCCTGTGCTATTTTTCAGCCTGCAATGTATTTGCCATCTCTTGACCTAGCACCTACACAAACCAAAGCACATGGAGTCTGACTGCATTGTTCCTCATTATTTCCCCTGCCTCCGATTGCTTCCAGATGGGACCGTGCTACAATGACTCCATTCATTCCTCCCTGGAAGGCCCAGAGGGTGGCAATGGACAACCTTTCCCAGGAGCCCTCCTTTCTGCAGCCATGGAAGGGACCACATTCATCCTGATCCCATTCATCCACGGCTGTGACATGAGAATGTTTTCAAAGGGTAATAAAGAACTCTGTCAAGAAGTTACTGATGACACCCAAGTTCGTATTTCTTCTTCCAGGGACACGGTGAGAATCATCTCAGATGTGGAACAATACTTTCAGGATACTGAAACAAAAATTCCTGCTCAGGTGCCATGTCACAGATGGGCCTCAAAGAGAAAAGCCATTTCGGGGAAGAAAACATCATCTCTCAGCTGACACATTGAACTACTGGATCAAAGAGAGGGGAGTAACACAGGGAAAGATGATGAAGAAGAATTTCAGAGGGACTGATGCAGTTAACAGTGCTGTCTGGGACAGCAGAGACTAAAATGAACAAGAAATTGGTTCCAAACTTCCACATCCAGTGATTTTCAATGATCTCTTTTTCCTACATTTTGAGATTTGCATAAATTGAAGGTAGCCATATTTTGACAAAAGCAGGAATAATAACAATCCTCTAAGTACTTGTAAACCCTTTATTTCATTCCTTCCATTGGAATATCTCAGGGGATTGCATAACTATGAACTTCTCAAGTGGTGAAGTACTATTCTGCTTATTTTACTTTTGGGGAAATTGCAGCAAAGAACAGGTTTGGTTATGTGTCCGGTAGGTCACACAGAAAGTTTTGGTCAGAAGTAGAAAAAAGTTACTTAGCATTAACCTGGAGCCCTCAGCATTAGTCCCTGGACGTTCTTTGTGGGTAGAAAAGATGCCAGCACAGAGGTTTGGCCAAGTGAGTCTAGAATTAAACAAGCCCTGATGAGCCCTTACTCCTGGTGAAGCACAGGAGTAAAAAACCTCACCCTTCAATGGGATGTGCACGTGTTAATCTTTTAAAAAGATTTTAAAAATCAAACTTTTTGCAGACAAAAGCTGAACAACATCCAATGGATGGCAGTCTACTCCTGATGTCCAACTGGAAACTGAAAGGCATCTCTGCAACCACTCTGCACCACTTGAATGAGAACAAAACTACCCAGGCCAGCCAGGTAAAGCCATCAGACCCAAAAGAATCCAGTTCAGAAAGGTTTTACCTACTCAGGAGTGCTGGAAGAACCCTTCTCACCAGATCCTGGTGCTCAGGTTACCCACTGAAAGAGGATTCAAAATGAGAGGGGATAAAATTGGGCAGCAGGGACATCCCAGTAGCTACACTGGGCAAAATTCCCCTGGGGTCAGCCTACTTACTCTTTGTCAGTGGGTGAAGCTGTAGCTTTGTCCTTGTGGTTTTTGGTTTAATTTCTTCATGCTGCTTGTGGAAATGTGAAACAGTTAACAACCTTGTTTCAATAACATGCAATTCTGAGGGAGGAAAAATTGGGACCTAAGGAACCTGGCTTTTTTTCCTTCCCTTATTATAAAGTCATTTTTCAAATCACCTTTCTGACACATTTGTCCATATTGATTAGCTGCTTTTAGAATGACATTGTCTGACCTGTCTAAATCCATCAATTGCTCTCCTGCTGATGCTTCATTCCCAGGCTACTTTAGCTTCTAATGGTATGGTATGAATATTATTCATAAAGTCTTTTTGCTGAAAAGATCAATAATCACATACATCTTAGGTTTGCATTCTGGGTGTTGTTCAAGAAGCCCTTTAACTGGCCACAGACTCCTCTATTTTCCTTTTATCACTGTAGACTGTAAATGTTTCATTAGTAGCATTTAGAGAGTACATACTTGATACTTTATCCCCAGGAGTTTCAAGTGAGTTATTAGGAACTTGTTCAGCATTAGGATTAATGCATATTCCCAGTAGTTTTCATTGCATTTCCATTCTGTGTGCCACAAACTCTACTGTTAAATATGTTTTGTCCACTTAGAAACTGTTTGGTAGGGAAGGCATGCCTTAATTGTTCCCAAGACATTGGGTAATGCTCTACTGATGGGCCTAAGGTTGAACTAATAGGCAAGTAAGATGCAGTTTAGCTTCAGCAGGTTTTAAAGTACTAATGAGGCACAATTTAATGAAGTTAAGAACTTGTCAAGACAGGCAGTTCATATAAAAAGTTGAAACAACCTTTACATTTTTTTTCTTTAAAAAAAACCCCAAGATTTCCTCAACACTGAGAGGATTTAGTCACGTTAAATATTTTCTAAATTAATAGAATTTTTAGGAAAGATGTTTTAAAAAGTAGGTGGCCTGGTTAAGCAAGGGGCAAAATGTTTCTGCCTGAACATCAGTAGGTCAAATATGCTTGCAAAATACAGAGTTTTTAGTTTGAAGAAAGGGTGAGTTGGATATCCCATATTCCAAGCTGCTTTTTGTGCAACTGCTTGTCTGTATTTAGCAGATTTGCAGGCTGGGAAATTGTAGAGCCTTAAAAGAACAAATACTGACTAGCCACCACCTTAACTTTATGATATTTTTCTGGAAGCCCTCTCAGAACAAAAATGCAACATTTTAGGTATTTTAGTAACTACAGGATTCATTGGAACTTCATTGGATTTTAACTACAGCATGCCAGGCTGTTGTGCTCAGTGAGACAAAATTTTGCATTTTCATTTTCTGACATAAAAGTCTAAGTGTCCTGCTGCTGAGATGTATCAATCAAATCAGAGTTTCAAATATAAGATTATCTTTATGCTGGTATGAGAGGGAAAATGATGCTTTAGTTCCCAGTCAATTGGTACCAAATATCTTCACAGTCCCTAACAGACTTCTGCACACACTTGGGCACAGCCATTACTTCAGGGTTCATAAAGTGGAACACAGCACTTCAGACAATGCTGTAGGATTTTGTTTTTTTTTAGAACATAAAAATGTTGCTTGCATTGAAAAGGAAAATTCGAGCTCTTTTTTAGAAGGTTCATTTTAAGACAGACTTGCAAACAATTGAAGCCCAAGTGTTTTGTGGATAGTGGTATTTCAGAGATGTTTGAAGAATGGTTATAATATGCCCAAATCCATTTTTTTATGAAGACCACTGGAGAGCTGCAGCAGTGGGTAGGGACTTTGTAGGCCTACACAAGAGGATTTTTTATTTTGTTTAATGTGACCACCTCTCTGGCCATGAAGCACATGATTGCTGTAGATAGGTGGAATGAAGAATTCCTGCACTTGAAAAGCTCAAACTATTTTAATGCAGAAGGATGAAAAAAAAAAGTTTCATTAATAAGCATCTTGGCTTATATAACACTTGCACCTGAAGTGGGATTTTTCTTTCTGGCTTAGCTCACCACTCAAGCTTAGCACAGGCTTTACAAATTCAGTGCAAGCCTGTACCAAGTGGCCAGAACATCCCCCAAGTACCCCTGCCGGGGGCTCAGTGAACTGTGGAGCACAGACACTCTTCTTCCATGAGAGCAACCCAGCACCATGTTAAATCTCCTCAGTCAGCTGAAATATTCAAATGAAAGCTGCTGCTGCAATTAGAGAAAAACAAAACTTGGGGGTTGGTTGAGGGGGGTTTGTGTCTTTCTTGTAGTAAAAGAATATAAAGATTACTTAACTGCTTAAATGTTAGAAAAAGAAAGTATGACCTGCAGGTAGAAAGCCAGTCTGGGGGAAAGAGAAATGGAAAGAAACAAGTCCAAAAGATGAAGTGCTCAGCCTCCAGGCTAGGCTGCCTGCTGATTTCCAATGACTTGGTGTGGGAATGAGCATGCACCAAAAGGCCTCTCTCAGGCAACCAACCCAAATTTGACATTTTGCACCTCTCAGTACCAGAATCTTTCAATTCCATGCTGTAGACAAGCAAATGCTCAATTTCATAGGAATGCAGGATCTTCTTGAGTGACTCTCCCAATACAGGGGAACGGGACTCAGCCTCAGCACTCTGTACTGAATAAAACCAGTCTGGTTTAGCCACTGTCCTGGAGCACACTGGGGGACAGGAAGCCTTTTGCACCACAGAAATCCTGAAAGCCACATGCTTTTCATGCTCCTCCTGGCAACACTGCCAGCTCCTCTCCCTTCCTGCACACAGCCAGGCCAGGTAGGATGCTTCCATTTTTATGGACCAGGCACCTGAGACTGCTCTGCTAAAAGGCATCAGGGAGAAAAACCTACTTAGTGAAAACATACAAAATTTTGATGGTATGAATTGCTTCTTATTGTTCCTTAACACGTTGCCCTTTTCTAAGGGACATGTGAACCAGAAACTTAAAGAGGCACAAATGAGCCTCTCCAGGACCAGACCCTGAATATTACTCCAGAGAATATTTCACTTGGTACCACCAACACGTGAAACATTTGCCTCCCACACACAGATAATACTGTGTCACTTTGCTTTTGCTGACCCTTCACTATACCATCCCCTTTGCAGGTTCTCCTACTCACAAACCATTTTGAAAGTGCTGCTGTACTGTGCTTAACTCTGACCCAAAGGACAAAAATCCCCGCGCTGCAAGGAATGCTGCAGCACTTGTACTCACTTATTCCTCACTCCTTACTTCTGCCCACCACACCATGGAGTTTCTTTGGATTCAATATGAGTAGCAAGGAAGAGAGGGAGAAATCCAAGTAAAGGAATTGCTCTGTATGTTTGCTGCAATATAATTTACGAAGCTTCCTTAGCAAATAACCGAGTAAGGCTTCATTAAATGTTATTGTTGAGATTTTCAGAGCAATACCCTTTTTCATCTGAGGTAGATAATATTGACATTGTTGCCAAGCAATTACACCAACAAAGCAAATATATGGCATTGTGCCCCTACAATTCCTCTTCTGGCTGCCCAGCATGCAGCTCAGCAAGCAAGGATACAGGCCACTGACAGCAGAAGAAATTGTTTTATTTCTTAATCGTGAAGCTCCAGCTTACAGAAATGCCACTCAGACTCGCTAAGCTTCCCAAATTAATAATTGATCATTTTATAGCTCAGCACAGTTACTGTGTGAGCCATAATGCAGAAAGGAACAGGCATGTGTTGACTCTCAGTGTTGGCAATCCAGTGGAAGCCAGACAAAATTTGTTCAGGTGGTTCCCTCCCTCCCCAGCCATTTGATCAGACCACAGGCTGAATGTGGTTGTGGGAACTTCCCCTTCAATCAAAATCCCCTACAGAACACAGCAGGGCATCCTTTGCAAGATCATCTTGCTCTAGCATTGCCAGCAGATTTCCTGGAAATCTCTGGAACTCAGTGAATGGCCCTTCAAACAGTGAACACCTTGTCTCGTCTGAAGGTCAATCAGTCACCTTTATAAATCTTAGTCCTCCAGATTTCATGCAATGTCCCTTGGTCAATCCAACCCATGAATTTCCAGTTTCATGTTGGAAGAGCAATGTTCCTCAGCATAAGACACACTTGGATCTCTTTTTCAAGATGCTCCATCTCAACCAACATTTACTGTGATAATTTACTGTGCTTAAAAAAGGTAAGGATTTTTTACTGTTTAGTGTGGTAAAAAAATTTTAAAAATAAAAGTTCCAGTTATCTGCCCAATGAATCCACTTGGTTCTTTACTCCTATATGTGAAAATTGCCAACTTAATAATATGGAAGTCTAAATTCCCTACAAGACACACTTGTAGAGTAAATGAAGCAGCGAGTTGTGCCTCCCCACTGTCGAACTGCCTTCCTTTGGAAGGACAAGCACAAAGCACTAGGATAGAAATCCCTTGCAATGCCCATTCCACCCCTGCTCTGTGGCTGTCCCTGCTAAGCAGAGTGTCCATTACTGTCAGTTGTCATGGTGGATTCTGCACCAGGAACGTCCTGCAGCTGGGAACTGGGCTGAAAAACCATCCTCTCATTTCACACTGGAAACCAAAACAGTCATCAGGCAGTAAGAACTTTTGGTCACTGCTAACCCAGACCTCAGCAAAGCAGTGACCTTGAAATGAAAAGGTCTGCATCCCACTCCCCTTCCTTCCACTGCTCAAGCAGAATGGCAATGCCAAGAGTTCTCAGGATGGGAAGGAATCCAAATGTAATGGATATGTCATTGAACCTTGAGCTCTAAACTGGAAGCCAATGAGAACTATTCCCTACCACTCTTCTAAAGGGAGACTAAAAAACAACCAACCCCCTCAAAAAATCAAAACCCCAAGGATTTCATTTTCAGCAACAGGTCAGGAGCTGTGCAATACCTACAAAACTCATCATCACTGATCTCAGGACATCTCTCATCTCCAGTTGCTAACATCCAACATTTTCTTATGGCAACCACCTTTGCTATGTTCTGATTTATATGTAGAACATTGCAGATTTTGGAATTGGTCCACTGTAACTGACCACTTAAATTATTGGGTTCTTATTTATTTGAATTATTAGTTCAGATTAATTGAAAAGGTTTGTTCCTGAGCCAATGCCGCTCTGTTAGCCCTGTACAACTTAAGTAGTAACGTTGTTTGGAATAACAGAAATGAAATTTTGGGTTTATTTTTTTTAACGTCTTTTATTTTTACTTTAGAAAGTTATAAATATTGCATTAACTGGGTTATAATATAGATAGTGATCTCTTTAATTTCCACTCCTTATGGTCTGGTTTTTGGTTGGTTTTTTTGGTACAACAGTTGCTGCCTTTTCACTTTCAGAAAATCAAGTCCCAGAATTTAAAGTGAGATCTCTGTATAACTATATATACATGTATGTATAGATGTGCTATAAAAATTGCAGCACAAATATCTACATATGCTGTGTCTTTGAAACACATTAATCTAAGGCTCTGAAAATATCCAATATGTGAGCATTCTACTTTTAGGTCCATGGTATTTAAAATGGCCAAAGCTGGCTTTTGCATTGCACATAAGGCTTTTTTTTTTTTGTTAAAAAAAATAATAACCATAAATCTGTTTTCTCATGCCTAAGTAGTCCTTGATGAGACATGTGAAGAAATGCAGTGTGGATAGTGTGGACTGTCATGAACAGAGCAATAATCATAAAATTAGAAACAAAAGAATGAGACAGAACGGAGCTTTTTTTTTTTTTTTTTTTTTTTTTTTTTTAAGATTCTAAATCACACACAAAACATTTGTTCTGCTCCAGCTCTTTGTGAACTAATTGGCTCTCCTGGAGGGACAGGTAATTGTACTTGACTACACAAGCTGTCCTGAAGCTCCCTTGGAAAGCTCCAGTAAGCTTCCAGTGTTAGCAGCCATCAAGGATTTCACAGGTCAGGCATCGGATCGATACAGCTAAAAGCAGCAGGGACTGCAATGTCGACAGCAGGTTTCAGAAAACGCTGCAAGTGCCAGTTTGTTCCCCTTCATGCAGAAGCTCAAGACAGCTTAATTAACCCTTGGAAAATACAATTTATCCAGAGGCTCTGAGGGTCCGTACTGGGCCTTATTGGTGAGCTGAAAGTGGAGATACCGTAGCTGGCAGCTCTGAATTGCCATTTCCCCCTTTAATGCTGTTCAGTTAGGATGCAAACAAAGGCTGATTTTAGGAGAAGTGCTGGCCCTGTCCCGAGGAGCTGCTGCAGGAGGCCACGGAGGCAGCTGCTTTGTTAGGAGTCGCTTGTGACTGCAGCAGGAGCCTGGCCCAGCAGGAGCATTGATCACTCCCGCCTTGGGTTGCGTGTGTGGCTGTGTGTGTGCCAGAAGAAAAGAGAGGGGGGAAAAGAGTCATCTCCCACAGGTCTAAATGCTTCTTTGCCCTCTTGTAAAGATGTTCCCTTGTTAGTTGTCTACTTTTACTGTCTTTTAATACCACATGGCCATGAAAAGTACAGACAAGGTAATTTTCCACATCCCAAAACACCTACATTTTAGAAGACAAAGAACTTGCCAGGGGTGACAGACCAGTAAGAAGTTAGCTTGTCTGATGTGATATTCAAATTTGTGTCTCCAATGTCAAGCCAACAGGCTGAAGGGTTTTTCCTTCCACAGCTCTTTTCAAGCTAAGGAAATCTTCTAAGACATGCATAGAACAACTAAGAAAAAATACCCAAGTTACTGAGGCTTGGCAATTTTAACACAGGAATCTGCCTGTGAATTCAGTTAAACTATTTATAATATTAATTACTTTAGAATATTAACTATACTTCGATTAGTTGTGGTTTTAATGCGTATCCTTTCAATTAAATCATGTGAATGCATCTTGTTCAGTTTATAAATACTTCCTTTAATGAATGAAAACCTGCTGCTTTTGTTTCTGGAACAGTGAACTCTCACTGGAGAAAACAAGGCAGACACCACTTTCTTTCTACTGGTTTGCTCCTGCTTCTGATGGTAAAACACTACCTGAATTGAGGAGGGTGAAGGAGGTAAAATCAAATTAGAAATTTGATTTTTTTTATATGAGTGCACACAGATCAGCACATACACATATACCTGAAGACTTGTGGCATTAACTATGCAACTTTGAATCCACATTTTCATCTTCAATAACCATTAAAGACACAGGAATTTATGATGAAATTCAAAAATTATGAACAACAATCAACAAGGATTCTAAAAAAAGCAAAAGCAGACCAGACCATATCCATGACTATTGTATTAACACACTCACAAAAATGGCACACAAAAAAACCCTTGATAGAATTATTTAATACATCTATGTCACAGTCCCCCTATCCAAGAAAGGAGATATTAATTTTTCAGGATAGCTTGTAGGAAACACTCTGCCAGAGGTAGTGAAAGATGCTGCTTGAAGGTCTGCAAGCAAAGGGCAATGACAGGTACTTGACACATTTCAACCTGGCAGATTGCTACCTACTGGGGAGCCAGAAGCTTCTGAGGTGGGCCCACACTCATCCACATTTGTATTAATGACAGGCAAGAAAAAAACCAAAACAATGCTGGAATGACAAATGCAGGAGTGAGAAAGGGCTGGACCATGCCTAACATAAGTGTACAAAAGCAGGAGATCCAATGCACAGGGGGAACTTGCAGGTAGTTACACACGAGCAAAAGCATCTTGAATACAAGCACATTGCACTCTCCCTGAGAAGAGGGGTTTGCAGATGAATTGGCAACAAAAAAAAGAAGTAGGTGACAGAAAAGAAGTTTTATGGCTGCTTGCACCAACTGTAAGTCTGTCTCCAGAATCTGAGAAAACATCCTAGTGTTTGAAAGTCTTTACTTGCAGTTTGGACTACAACCAGCACATGCTTGAAAAGACCACAGAATCCAGCTGGCTATCTCTGATTTGTGACATCAAGGAGGATAAAAGAAGCACTGCTAAACATGTCCCAGTTCTCAGCAAGGCTTGAAGCTGGACTGAAGAGTGGCAAGAGATTAGATGGTGCTAAGGGAAGGAGCTGTGATCACTGCTAGTGTATCTATTAAATAAGTGAACCTTTCTGACTCCAGAGCACACGTGCATGTCCATGCAGAGATGCTGAGGTACACAGGTATGAAAAAAAGCTGAATTCTCCTTCTACCTCTGCCACCAATCCTCTTGCTGTTTCTGCTTTTCCTGTCACTGTATCTTTTGATCTTTATCTACACTTTCACTTTTGTTTTCACTGTTGTGAGCTTGAGGTTTTTTTGCAATATTAGCACTGTAAGGACCTGACCTCTCCTGGAACTACCTGGTGCCACCACAACACACAGCAACATCTGAGCAGCTGGGGGGTGTGTGTGACAGCAATCATTACATTTGTAGTTCATGCCACAATATGCTCTTATGCTTAACAAATTAAGTATTTCAACATGTCCTGTTCCAGAGGGTGGAGAGGCATGGCAGTGTCCATGATGTTGCACTCCTTGCTTTCAGGTGCCTCTGCTTGCAACCCACTTCAGAAAAAAAAAAAAAACCAAAAAAAAACCCCAACAACCAAAAACACATTGCAAATATTTTCTTCAGGAAATACAAATGATTTCTGAAGAAACACTATTAAGTGCATTTTAGCATTTATGACAGTTCCAGAATATAGGAGGTAAAGATCCTTAAGGAGAGCTCTGCTCTGACATATTCCAGTGTTATTCATTAGGATCTGTAAGAGCAAAATCTAAATTTGACATAACTCAAAAATTCCATTTTAACAATACCAACAAAGAACTTCTACATTCCCACAATACAATTTAAAACCTAAATCCTCCTGTTAATTATCAGGGAGTGCAGGCTCTCCAAGGTTGAGTACCTATTTCTGTTTAAAGAAATAGCTTTAAGAGCTCTAAAATCCACACACTTGCTCAAATTGCCTTGAAATTTGGTGTTCTTCATGGGGACCCAGGGGAAAGTGAGAGTCATATGCTCAGGGTCACGTTTGCCTGGGTTTTTCATGATATGCCTGAAAAAGCAGCTTTTTCGAAGTGATAACATTCTGAGAAACTGTTTTTTCTATTTTTGCATATCCTTAGTGGATCAAACCAGAGTTTTACACAAGGTTTAAATGTTCTTAACAACTGAACAGGTGTCTAACTTCCTGATCCTAAGAGACTAAAGAACATATCAGGATTCTGAAACCCACAGCTTCCACCTCACTGACCAACTTTAAAATGAGCTGGATGGTACAAAAGGATGTCTGATATTAATCTGTGCCTAGTGGCAGTTTTCATTTGATCCTCCAAAGGAATCCTGGAAACCAACTGAGTTGATAATATCAGTAATGCAAAAACCTTTGACACAAGACGCATTTTATCATGTGGGGTAAAAACAATTAAAATATTTTTTAAAAAGCAAGTTACACATATGAATTCTTGGCTTAATGAGACAGGAGAAAAGGCCTGGAAATGGTGACTGGGGAGACCCAATGTTTTTAGGAAAGTTACAGAAGACAGACTCACTCACTAGTTTCATACTACATATTTAAAATTCCTGTAGCCATCCCGTAATAAAAAAAGAAGGAAAAAAAAAAAAGCCCAAATGTTGGGCAATGTGTCATATTTGTGATTTCTCTGTTAGTAAGCAGGAATTTCTGATTACATAAAGCATCTGCTTGCTGATGGTGTTGTGAGGAAAATATGGTAGGAGCTGATGACCATACGCTTTGTTATTTGACTGCAACAATTTGGTGAGGGGCTGTCTCAGCTCAGGGCATGAGGTGTCAGCCTTAGCAAGGAGAAAGCAAACTTGAGCTTTCATGCTGTTCAAACTCAAAAACTCTTATATTATCTATAAAAGGCAGGCTTTGTTCATGCTCCATGCAATGGGATCTGTTTGTTTTTACTCAGAGCTTTGGGATTGGCAGTTTGAAAGAGTCATTTACAGTCCAGTACCAGGGGCCCTCCTTTTCCACTTTCACATGCCTATAACTTTAGGGGGAAAATGCTACCACAACAAAACCCTCAAAAATAAAGAGCTTTTACTATCTTATCAATCTTGAATAGGACATCTCTGTATGTTTTATTGTATATTAATCAGTAAAGTGTTCTGAATAGTAACTGTTCTCAATAATAAATGTGGTTTAAAAGATCTCCAACCTGTCCATGTAGTCAGGGTGAACTAACTTAGAAGTTCAGGTAAAAGAAGAACTTGAGTGAAAATTCCTATTGTGATACTTTGCAAGAGGAAACTTGGCTAGAACCAAAAATGGGTCATTTGAGGTTGTGCTTGTACAAAATTTCGTCAAAGAAACTCTTGATAGGGGTATCACTTATTGTAAGTGTGACTTTTTCTGTCACTGTTTTAGAGAACAGACTTTGAAAATCATTACATAACCTTTTGGATTTGATCTAATTAGATTTTTAATATTTCATTCATTTATTTCCCTGATGTATCACATAAAAATCCTAAAAAATACAAGCTTATCAAGTCACAAATTCAGTCCTTCTAAGTTTCATCTTTTTTAAGTTTAGTGATTTAACTTTTCTAACCTTTCATCAGTATCATCCTCATAAGGCCAAATGATTTTGGAATGCCAAAAAGAAGATCACCAGAGCCATGAAAACTGACAGCCATTGCTCTGTCCCAGAATGGGAAGACATAGAGGAATGGTACAGAAGTAGCAAAAATTCAGGTCAGGAAAAACCACCCTACTGCTCCTATTGCTGCCAGAGAGACAGAGAGAAAAGAGTCTTGCTACTTTTGAAAGGAACAACTACCCTTTGCAGCAGTTTAAGAGATCTGGCTTAAACACTCCAGGAGAACCCATCTGATTTCCAAATCTCCCCAAGATACATCAATGTCCAGGCCTCATTCCTGAGAAATGCCATGGTTCAACATTCAGTTGTCTTCAGGCATCCCTTCATTGCAACTGGGTGGCTCAGGCAGTCTCTGACAGAAGGGTGAAGGAAGCAAAATTAATGGTAATGGGATGCTCAACATTCAGCCCCTAATAATGGCTGGAGAAGTCACCAACACATTTCTGCACGGACAGAACAGCTCACAAAGCCACAAGTCTCTGCTAACCACAGAAATTTGTTGCTCTAGATAACCACCCAGAGGTGAAGCTAGTCCCAATTTTCTCTTTAGAGGTGTTGTGGCTCCATTCTCTGAGATTTTTAAAGGCTGCCCCTGTGAAAGTGATCCTGGCAAACAAGCATATGTAAGAGAGGGTTTTGCCTTGCTAGAAAGAACATAAGGACCATATGGTAAGAAAGGGACAGGCTTCAGTTTCTTTGTCAGCATGAGGACTGTGCACACTGGAGTACAGAATAAAGCTTCTGAAAGCTGTGGGAGAAAATGGTTAGTGTTAGCTATTAACTCTGTAATTTTCTACATGTGCTGGGCAAGGATCCTGTGAAATAGCAGGACTCTCTCTGCGGTTACAGGGACTATAAAGCAACCCTCAACAACTGTTTAGAGAGAAACCTGTTTTAAATCTTGAAAGCCTGGAATCACTTTATTTAGTCAGCAGTGGGGCAAAAGATGATTTAGAAATAGCTTCCTGGTGTGTCTGGAAAAACATCTGTATTTCATCATATAATGGAACAAACATGGCGCAGTTCAAATACAGGAATGGGTTATAGAGATGATGTGTTCATTATAGGTACAAATTAGGAAGCTCCTTTGGGAAGATCAGTCTATTCTGAAGGTCACTGTCAGGTCAGATTTATTCCAAAGCAGCTTCTCTTTTACAGAACCTGGGACTAACAAACACACTTCTTTAATACGCTCAGCTTTTGTTCAGTGGAGTTTTTATTTGTGTTTTGCTCTCTAATTTCAAAAAAGCCCCAAACTTAGGGATATTATTGCTGTCTTTACACCATGTAAAGCCTTCATGCTGCAGTTACACCTGGTGAGAAGCAACACGTGCCAGTGCTGTCACTCTGCTCCTGCTGCTGCTCCAAGGCTCCTAGGCCTGCACTGAATCCAATTTCCCTGCAGATCCACTCCAGCCACAGGGGACAAAGCTCTGCCTTTGGGGACAGAGAAGAAGCAGCACAGCTGTCCCCATCTGGATGGCACAGCACAACAAAGCAGCACCACAACTGTGCAGCAGAACTAATGCTCAGCACGAGATGGAACTGCAGAGCTTTCCTGCAAAGAAGTGAAAGGAGCGTGGAGAGGTCTCAAAGGGAATAACTTAGGGTGGGGCTTTTCCAAGAAAAGAAGGGAGTGCAGTGGGAAGGGAAAAGCACAGGGATCACTAGGAAGCAGAGGGTGAGAATGTTAGCAGAAAGCCAGGGAAGGAAAGGTCCATACATTCATGGCTGTCCATACACTCCTGTTTCTGACTTTCATCCTGGTTTCCTGTGGGGCCCTGGAGGAGGCACAACTCCCTGAGCATATGGAAAGTGAAGACTGAGACACTTCCACCCCATAAGGAAGTGGCAGGAGTTTCAGCTCCTTGGAAGAAAACATGACTGCTTATATGGGCACAAACCTCAGTGTTTCTGTGCTAAAAGCAGG
This sequence comes from Climacteris rufus, assembly GCA_013398175.1. Lineage (NCBI taxonomy): Eukaryota > Metazoa > Chordata > Aves > Passeriformes > Climacteridae > Climacteris > Climacteris rufus. Next base: position 596,359 of record VZRZ01001325.1, read on the forward strand.
TAGTGAAGGTAATCAATGCAAAAGTTTATTGTGGCAAGCCAGGCTGAGGAAAAATACACAAAATCCTATCTTTTCTTCTGTGAGCAGTCAGCCAAATGCTCAAGAGTCTCAAGAGTTTATTCTGGTTAGAAGGCAGAACTGGCAATGGAGCTGTGTTCCCCCTCCAAACAATTCTGTCTATGAAGAGCACATGATGGTCCATGGCCATAAAGGTGGCAGGATTCAACAAGAAGCACTGCTGTTGCTCAAAATCCCTAAGTCCACAACACAGGTACGAAGTTTTAGGACATGGTCACAGAAGATCTTTAGACCAGCAAATATAGTAAGGTATTTCAACATGGCAAGAAGCTGTGGATACCTTCAGCCCACGCTTCTGTCAGGATTAGAACTTGCAAATTCTAATTTTCAACTGTGCAGTTATGGGTGACTGCCTATCATGTCAATGTATAATAAAAAGGCCTTGTTGGCAGAAATGCTTGGAAGAATCTTTGAAAACCTTTGCAAGAATACATTGTGCAGAAAACCTTCCCTTTGTTTAATAAACTAAGCTTTCATAATACTAGACTGAACAGATCCTTTGAATGTTACACAAACCTTATTAAATTCAAATTATTCTACATAATCTGTTCTATATGTTACAATTTATTCAGTGGGTTTGTTCAGAATTATAGAAAAATAACAAATCATTAATAATTATAATCCTTACATGACAGTTTAACAAGGGGTAAAAAACAGAGGAGAAAGCAAAATAGTTGAAAGAATTTTCACTTGATTTAAAAAAAATAAATTAAACTCTATCTGTGAAAAGCTGTTTTTGTAGTGGGTTGGAATATTACATATCTGTCAGAGAAGATACGCTTACATGAATTAAAATATAAAAATACAATACTGAAATATGTTTTAAACACATTCTTTGTAATCTAGAAATCATTTGATAAGTCACTACTTGCTTGAGCTGCTGACAGCACTGTAGAGTATTTAAAAAACACTTAGCAAATGCACTTTAAGACAGGCTTCTAGTTTGGTGCTTTTCTTGGAAATCAATGGTTTAATTTAAACAAAACAAAACAAAAACTCAACTATGACAACAAAACCCCACACAGATACAGATGTCCTGTGAAAAAACCCAAATTCTTATGGATGGTTATTATATACCTTGGACAGGGATCTGTGAAACAGAAGTTTCATGCAAATCCAAATGTTGATAAAGATGAGTTGGTTTGGTTCCCTTTGGTACCTCACTCTACCAAATATTCATTAATTATGTCATCAGAGTAATTGTTTCTGGTACCTCAATGAAGCAGAGACCTGAGTTTTGTCTGAATTACATTTAAACCCTGGGAGTAACTTCAATACTGTGATCACACCATGAAAGCATGAGCTTGTACCCTCCTTTTAACTGCCTCCCCTTGCAAAAATCCTTTAACAGTTTTTTTTCCCCTCCTTTTTATGATAATCCATAGTCTTCAGCCTGGTGCAGACAAAGATTTGCACATCTGAAGTTTGATGCATAAACTACAAAGCTTTTGCTTTTATTTTTTTCAAAACTGCAAAACCTTCAAATTGTTTCATATATGAACATTGTGTGTCACTTGGGACAGTCCATCCCATACCAGATCATAGCACATTATAAAACAGGAGCTGTTCTTTAAAAATAAAAAAAACCCCAAACTTGAAAGCATGTTGTGTGTTTTAACAGAATAAAAAAAACTCTGAAGAGCACCAGAAGAATAATGCACTGAACTCTTGGACTTTTCAATACTTTGTCTACATTTCTGTTTCATCTGCTTGTGTTCCTTGACTCATTCAAATGTCAGCATGAAAATCACACTTACTAACACAGCCCTTCATTTATGGGTTTTACTGTGCATTTTGAACAAGCTTTTTGATATTTTCATTTTACAACCAATTAATGAAAGCCCACTCTGAGCTATAAAGAGGAAATAATGTCAGGTTCTGACAGATGTTTTGCATGCATTCTCCATTTATTACAATGTTTTCACTGTAAAGCTGGAAAGAGAAACTGCAAATAAGATTTTGTTTATCCACTGCACCTTAAAAATACATCTTGGGGAGCCCTCAGGAGAAGAAATGAAAAATCATCCCAGACATGGAAAGTTATAGAAGTTACACAAGTCTCCAACACTCCTGCCCAAAAGGCTATAAGCAGCTAGGCTCTTTCCTCATTCTCTTTTACTTCTCATTTTACAATCTCTTTAAACCTGGGATGTAAAATACCTATTACCCTTACTTACTATCCTTGGATGTCCTTTGCCTGCTGTTCCCTGGATTTCACTGCACGAATCAGGAGGTGGATGAGTGTCACCAGAACCTTCTCCAGAGGTCCAGCCTGTGTTTTTATCCCAGTGATTATTGCTTGCCTTAGTCTCATTAAGCTGTTTTGTCCCTAACTACAGAGTTCAATCAGAAGGTGGCTTTTAGGCTTTCTCTGTTTAGAAATGACCACTTGTCTAATCCATAAAACTCCTCCTTCTCTTACAAGTTCCTTTTTTTACAAGAAGCTATTATTACGCCAGCAATCCTCCTTTTCCATCAGGAAAAAGATCTCTCCTCGCCAGAACAACAAAACCTTAAAAATCAAGTTACCCTTGAACTTTCCCAAACGGCCTTGTACAAAGCATCCCGGGCTGGCTGACGAAAAGAACATAAATCTTTTAGCATCCAGCCGCTGGAGTTGTGCCTCTGGCAGCTGCACATGCTGATGAGTTTGCAGCAGCCTCGGGGCGCTGCATCCCGGGGACAGCACTCGGGCTGGGGCACGCAGGGCTCCACAAGGACACAGCTCAGCTCAGCAAACAATTCCTTGGAGAGCTGCAGTGCAGGCCCTGCTGGAGCTCATCAGGAAGCCCAGGCACGGCTCCAGGAAGGCTTTGTGCACCGAGCACCACGCTGCTCCTGACAGCAACTGCTTGCTAAAGGAGATGAGCAAAAACACGGGAGCAGGAGGGGTTCCGCAGGGCAAGGGAACTTCTCTGCCAGGGACTGACACCAAGTGTTTGCTCAGACCCTCCAGAGAGCCCCTTCTCAAAACAGATCAGAGGTGATCTGGGCAGTTACCAAGCACTCACTCTTTTTAATCAGGAAGGATGCACAGGAACACTGATGAAATTAAAGCCTTGCATTAGACAAATACGAAATCATCACAGCATTGAGGAGTCAACAAACACAGGAGCGCTCAGAGAGGGCGTTTGGAATTACCTTACTCTTCCTTTTGCCAAAAAATAAGCCTGTAATAGTACAGAATAACTGGGGACAATAAATATCTCATAAGAACTAGAAATGAACCTCACTCCCTTGTGCATTTAGCTATTAAAAATGAGATTTAAAAGCCACAGTGAAACTGCACTATAGAGTCAAGGAACAAAGCACATGAGAGCTAGAGAATGACAAGATCATTGATAGCTTGAGGGAAACCTTGAGAACTTAGAAACAGAAAGAAAGTGCAGTGAAAATTAAGCAATTGCAATTCATCTAATTGTAGAGAACAGGTACCTTCTGCAGGGCAGTAATACAGACTGAACTGATTTCTTTTAGGATTACAAAACTATGCTACTGATCACAACTGCTGTGAAACCAAAAACAATGCATATTTCTGATTAACAACACAGTGTGTACAGTTGAAAGGTCTAGAAATTCCAGAACTGTGAAGGCTGTGACAGCCACTGTGATCATCTATTCTAATAATCACAAGCTATAAAACCCTCTCATTTCCACACCCAACCTACTTAAATGGGGCCAAATTTGTGGCCTGTCATAACCTGGTAGGATGGAAGAGCTGATAGAAACTGACTTAAAACAAAGATGACTTTTATAGCCTGTAAGTAAGAAATTCATTTCTCAAGACCCCTGCAAATCTTTGTCCTCTTCCATACTTCACATTTCACACGCAGTACGCAAAGCAAACCAAAATGCTTTTGAGACATTTTAAAGTCACCCCAGTTTTGGAAAGCTGAGGTGTAGATTTACTTCCTCCCTGCCAATCCTGTGACTTATAGTTTATGTGGAATGGCCTTCTTTTGGTTGTGGTGCTCCTTATACATATGTTCTGCATGCTGAACAGTACATATGGTCCTTCTCTAATGTTAGCACACAGCAGGCTCCTCTGCTGGGTGGGTAACGTTTACCTTGGCTGCATTATTGTTCCTTCACTTGCCTTGGAAACAAATTTACAAAGAGCTTCTTTATAGATTTTCTGCCATCTATTAGAATAGGGAATGTAAGTCCATTTTCTTTATGCATATTGTCTCTCTCATTTGGATTCAGGTGCCCTTCATTCTGTAAGAGCAGGGTCAGCTCTTCAACAGAGAAAAAGTGGCAGACTCTATTTCTCAATCCAGACTGGATGAGACCTAGGTTGCACCAGGGGAGGTTTCAATTGCATATTAGGAAAAATTTTATCACTGCAAGAATTGTCAAGCACTGAACAGTCTGCCCAGGGAAGTGGTGGATTCACCATCCCTGCAGGGATTTAAAAGACCCTGTAAATATGGAGCTCAGGGATGTGGTTTAGTGGTGGACTTGGCAGTGCTGGGGGAATGGTTGGATGTGATGACCTTCAGGGTCTTTTCCAACCTAAATTCTGTGATTCTGAACAAGGGGATGGACTGGGACAGATTATTAGAGCTTAATGACCCCTTGATTAATTTGTTGTTGACATTTACTCAGAACAGAGAAGAGAGCCATAATCAAAGGGAAGGGTATCTCTGAGAGTGGCTGGGGTTTGGTGTGCATAAACAAAGTCAGCACATGTTCTCAGTGGTTACCCTAAACAGCTGTCTCATTATTTATGTAAAAAGTAGTAGCATATGATGACTAGGATTCTTGGAAGAAATCTCTTTTCTTTTCCTAAAGGCATGCCTCTGGATTCCTGCAAGTGATATTTATATCCTTAAGGGATTTCCTCAAATGCCTTCCCATAGCAATCTACTTTCCATAAAGGCTCAATGTGATGAACCACTCAATTACAGCAGGTCATTGCAGTGATGTAATGACAATGTCAGGCACAGACACTTACACTAGGCAGTTTCATCCTAGACAAGTAGAAAAATTATGATCATCTCAGCTGAATTTTTAGTTATTTCAGTTACACTGCTTCATTTTGGAGTTGCTTTTATCCTCTTGGTGAAATGTTTCTAAGTGGGGCTTGACACAGTTTGCAAACAGCACAGCCAGCACAACGGCCTGTGCACCACTGGCAGTGCTGCTGGAAAGTTCCCTGAGCAACTACAGAATTACAGGATGGTCTGAACAACATCTGCTTCCCAAACCTGTCTGCTCCCAAAGCCAGCAGCAAGCCCCTTCCTACCCAACCCACTGTGCCCACAGGCCACTCCATGGCACTGGCTGCCAGGTGAACAACACAAAGCCTTGAACATTTGCTCTCTGTCTCAGCCCCTGCCCAAGAGTTGTGTAATGTACACACTCGTGATGATGCCTCTTGTGATTTATGCACAGTGCTGTAAAAACTACAACGAGCTCTCCTTTGCTGCCAGCTCTCTCCACCCTCATTTAAGCTCCTCCTCTTTGGGAATGTTTCTGCCACTGGGACTCTCTTCTGAGTACTTCATTGCTCAAGTCCCCCTGGACCTCTGTAGCCTCACCCATGAAACAACTCTACTTTGTTCCAGCACTTCAGAAAGTATGGGAGCCCTCAAAGAATTGTCCAGATCTTCCAGAATTATGGCCACAGACCATCAGAGTCGCCATTGCACAGCTCCTGACTGACCCTGCACACACATGACAGTGTCTGGGGAAACACTCAGCCCAACTTCAACTACTCAGCAATTCCATGACAAGGTGGCTTCAGAGTTAAAAACTGCTTTTCTTTTCTATGGGAACAAAATTTATTAGCACAAAAGTAAGACTGTCAGACGAACAGCCCCTCAACACTTACTGCCTCTGGCATTAAATTTTGTAGTCCATTCATTAGCACATAGAGATGAGTCATGAATCCAGAATGCAGAGATTGTCTACCAGGTGCTGTACAAAAAGAGTAACAGAAAGATGGCTTCTGCTACCACGAAACATCCCTACCCTGTGATCATAAACTGCATTTCAGAGAGCTGACACTTCCACCTCCCTGTTTCTGCCATGTTTGCTATAGGAAAGATCCAGCCCTAACAAAGACCTGTGGATGCCACTGTAACATACATCTGTTGTTAGTGCAGATGAAAGCAATCAGGAAAGTGTAAATTGTTATAAAACTGCCAGACATTCAATAACAAACTATTACAGCTTCCAAATGACAGGAAAGCTCTGGCCTTGAGCAATTTGATTTAGCTTTGAAGACTAATAAAGCTTCAGCATTGGTCCTGCTTTGTGTACTGGTGTTGGACCAGATGACCTCACAAGGTCTTTTTTGGCCTAAATTATACGATTTTGTGAAATTGCAGTTAAAGTGAAATATAAATAATTTTGAACTTTTATGCAGTATTAATTTACTCCTTCAAACAAGTGGCTTGTATGTATAGTACAATTAATTCCATGAGCAGTGTTAAAGCCTTCATTAGATGTGCTGTGTCACAAAAATTTATGTATCATCTAAGGAATCAAACCCTGATAAAGAAATTAATGTAGTACATGACACCCTGATGCATAAAGAAATCAGACATTTAATACAAAATCTTTATAACCACAGCCCTTTCGTCATCACGTGCTCACTCTCCTGTCTAGAGATGGTGGTTTCATAGTAATGGACCTGGACCTGTTCTTGCTTCCCATTTTCTTCTGAACTGTGGATGCATCTCCAGCAGTGTTTTTGTTCAGACAAGGGTTATCCTTTCAAAGCAAAGCTCCTGATTGTCCCCCCTTATCACACCTTCGTTTGGGGTACAGAACAGTTGTGGAATATGAGAAGTAACTCCATCTGGAGTGAATGGAGCCACGTGAATTTTGGAGTGAATCTATCTAGCAAGGTATTTCCTGCTGAGTTCTAGAACACTGATGCTGTAAGGCTGAGTCACCTTTTCCAACTGGGCACACTGAAAAACCAATCCTGTGATATACCTAAAGGGGGAGTAAATCTGATCAATACATTACTGATGATGGGAAGAGAAGCTGGATGTGATGGCCCACCCAGACAGCAGCACAGCACTGGCAGAGCAGCTGACAGAAGCCTGACTCCCTTCTCCCCTCCCTCCTTAGGCACTGACATGGAACTGGAGTGGCAGTAGAAGAGAAATGCTGCAAGCTCCTGCTCAGCAGGCCAAGAGTCCTTTGAATGCCCCAGCATGGCAGGAACAGTTTATGGCTTTCCTACAACCTCGGACACCCTATTTGCAACTTTGAGAGATGGTTGCTGTAACTTGTCCTAATGCCCACCCCCTGGCTTGCTCAGGAATTCAGAGTTTCACTGCTGTGTCTATAAAATACCTTAAATATTGGCAATACAGTCTCCATTCAGCAGTTAAAGCAAGTCTGGAGTGTACTGTAGTAAAGCAAACAGCTGCACCCTGCACAGAACAGCTCAGGCCTCCAAATGAAGCACTGAAATGAATCTCTACAGTGCATCTTTATTGCACAGGGAGATGGGCCCAGGAAGACTATATCCACAGAAGCATTATTTTTTGATGGAACTATAGTAGTCAGCTTTTAGAAAAGCAGTGCTGACTGCTTTTCCTGTGCTCCACTTGTAAGCACCATGGACCCAGCTGTCCCTCTTACACAGCTTTATGTATCATTCTATGTATTATTTATTTTTGGAAAAGGCAGAGCCACACAGGAGTCAGAACTCGTTTACATTGCAGTTATGTAGTAAGCTATTGATTCTGTTGCATCAAAGGTATTTTTGTTTATTCAGCAGTCCTATGATCCACCCACAATGAAAATAAATTAAGAAAAATATAAAAAATGAAGGTCCAATTAAAATAGAGTTGTGATATTTCTCCCAAAATGTATTCTAGTTCTATATTGATTTAATGGTCTGTTACTTTTAAAGTGACTGCTTTTAAAACAGTTGCACACAGTTGCCTTTATCATTTCAAAAGCACTGCCAAGTGTAGAAGTATGGAATTAGTGTACTTAAGTTAAAGGAAATTAAAGCAGAATGCCCATCTTCTTAACTTTATGTTTCTTTAATAGACACTCATTCTTCATCTTTTTTTCCTTTCAAATGTAAGAAAGCTTGAAAGACTTAAGCCAGGTTTCATTTAATAAGAGAAAATAAGAAGGCTGCCACATAGAAAATTACTGAATTATGCTCAGTTTAGGGGTTCCACTCTTCTCTATTGCCTCAGGCTTTTGGGACATTAAGGCCACGTTATAAATCCTGGTCAGTGCTTTTTTCTAAGGAGCAGAAATGAGAGTTTATTAGCATCACAGTGGTTGCCTCAATAATGACAAAACAGTTGCTCATTACTGCTCATTAGATTCATATTAGATTCATTTGCAATAGCAGTACATCTTCTATTCATACTCGATTGCAAAACAACAGATATGATTTGACACCTGCTGTAGTACAGAATTCATTAGAAAGTAATAATACAAATAGGATTTCAATGGATGGACTTAGTCTTCTGTCTCTGATGGCTCTAAAATTTGTCATTTAATGTAGAATTTATATAGGATAAATACCACAGCAGGCAATCAGCTTCTTCAAATCATGTGCTCCAATAAAATATCACACACAGAAAGCACACAAGCAAAGAGCAGACAGACATTCAAACAAGCAAATTAACAGTAGCAGATGCAGGAACAGACATTAACTGTTCCTTTTGATATCTCTAATATATAAATGTAGGTACTAATTTTTAAAGTCACAGAAAAGTGCAGAAAGCTGCATTTTCATCAAAATATTAAGTCAACAAGTAAACAGGTCCAATTTTCCCTTGAAAACTTCTGGGACAAACAGCCCAGGATGCTACTGAAACACTTGTTAAATGCCATAGTCTTAATTTACTTGAATAGTGCATAACCATTACTGGATGTCTATGCTTTGGAAGCACCAAACTAATAACAGTGCTTAAATGAGCTGAAATCACTCCTTTTCCTAGAAAATGCTATGGGGAGAAAAAAAAAATTATCTACAAACTCATCAGTTCTTGCCTCCTTTTTTTTCCTGTGCAAGGGATGAAAGTGTATGCAAGCACTAGGTCTTCACATCAGGAAGCAGAGGAAGAGAGAGGTTGATTGCAAAGTGTAGCCCTGCATATCACAAAACAATTCACATTATAATACCTTCAGCCTCATTATTACCTTTCGTGGTATTTCTGAAGGTACAAAACAAATATCCTGTTTCTGTCCTCTGCCCAGCTCTTAATTCAACTATCCAGTTAATGAATTCCCTCCTATTTACTCTTTATGCAAAGGAGTGTGTTCCTATCCCTCAGCACACCTAACATCTGAAAGAACATATAATTCTGCTTGCTCTGCCTCTGGCAAGAAAGTTCCTCACAACTTCTTATCAAATCTGTTTCTTACAAGAACTGCTTCCCAACAGATGAGTTCTTCTTCCCCTCAATCCAGTCATCATCTAGCTCTGCTTCCCACAGAAAAACTGGGTATGATCCTTGCATTGTTTGAGATAACTTTCCTGATTTAACACTTCAGGAAAACACAGGACTGTAAAGATGAATTGTCAGTGAAAGACTATCAAATATGTATCCTGAATTTCATAACAAAACCACTTGATACAGCCTAGAATCAGACCTGGCTTTTCTTCACTTAAGTCACATCTTACCAGCCCATGGTCCTTCTGTGATTCTTTTTCCTCCAAACCAGCAGTTTTCAAAAGCATTGCCTTAAATTTTGCATCATGAAATTCTGTTTTATTTCTCTCACACCAATACTCCAGTGCCTCACAACTTTACATTTTTCTGCAAATTGTTTAAGGACATTTCTATTTTGGTTTTGTTGCTCATTAAAATTAGTAATGCTGAATTAAACAGGGCAGTATTTTCTCAGGACTTACAGAAACTATACAGTATTATGTAAAGGTTATTTCAATGTGTCATCTCTTCTCCCTGCTCTTTATAGGGCAGAATTTATAGAAAAGTCAGACAGTTACTCTGTGAGGAATATTAAAAAACAACAGACCTGTCTTGCTTCAGCCAACCAACAGAACAGCAGCTCCAAGCCTGGATTTTCAAGAGCCACTAAAAATGCAAAAGGGGAAAAATAAATAAAAGTCACACAAGTAGGGCAAAACCTCATGTGAATAAGATAACTGCTTTTAAAAATCAACTCTTAAGAAAAATACTAGCCTAATTATTGAGCCCCAGACCCTGGATCCCCACCCACCACATTATCCCTTGTCTCCTCTCACAACTGTGATTCTGCACAAGGAATTGACTGCAGGGCAGTGGGCAGGGCAGTGTTACCAGGTCAGGACAGTGCCTGGATTTCCTGGCCATTCTGGAAACACATCCCATCCCTATTTTATTAGAATTATACAATTTATTTGCCACTTCACCACTGGTTTTAATGAAAACAAAAGCAAACTAAAACATACCTCAAACCAAAGAAACAAAACATAGCTTGAAAGGAGTCTGAACAATCAGGAAAGTCAACAGCTCTCTGGTTTCTCCTGGGAAAGAAGGCATTGGCACCCTGTCTCTTTTCTTCTGGATGGGATCTGAGAAATAACAATGCAAATATATTAATATTGCATGGTCAGGGCTACTTTCTATTAATATGCCATTAATATAACAACCTCTGCACTACATTTAAAGATCATGAAGATCAATATTTATTCTGAGGTCAGGGAAAAAAATCAATCTTGCAGTAAAATGAGTCATATTTAATATATCCTATCAACATAATTAAGTTTATACATAAAAAGTAGCATTGATATGTGAATAATGAATGCTATGACAGATGAGTTTCACTTCTTGAGCAACTTCATGCGGATAAACTCAGAAATAGAAAGACTGGAGTGATTATATGCACCTTCTCCCTGGGTGCTTTGCCAAATTCCTCTTGGTTTGCCTCAATTTTTCCACATGTACTGCTCTACACTGAAAGAAGAAACTGCTTCCTGTAGACCAAGAACACTGCTAATATTCCTGAATTTTTTAATCCCATTCCTAGATAACCTCTGAAAAGATGCAGTGTCCAAGTAATAACCACCATGGCAGCCTAGCAACCTTTCTCCTGCTTTTAGGACCAGCATATCTTTACTTTTATGCTTAGGATAAAATGCACAACACCTAGTCAGTCCCTTTGGAATGTAATAACAACTTTACCTTCATGCAAATTTGGTGTGTGCCATAGGTATTTTGTTTTGGAGGGGAGAAGCCTGATTAAAAAAAAAAAAATGAAACAATGACATACAGAACATATGTTTGAACTGCCATATGGGAACCAGTTGGAAGGCACAACGTCTCAATTTTGAGAAGGTGGGGATGATGCTCAGCATCAGGTAAGAGCCATGGCAATAATGCACACAGCAGAAATCTCAGTGCCTCAAACCAAGCCACCCAGGCTGCTTCTCATGGATAAAATGAAACCAATATGAAATTATTCGTATAAGGTCAGGCAGTAGCAGAACCAGGATTAGGATTCCAGGAATTACTCCCATAAGGGAAATCTTCCTGATCCCCTTCTCTGCTCTCAGCACTAGACATTCTGCTCTCCCTGCAAACACAATCCATTCCCACACCACCAATAAACTCACATTACCTCTTCACACATTTCCGAAAGAAAATAAAAATAAATAAGAAGACACTTTTTCTTCAGGGCTCTGAAATAATTGCTTTCTAAAGGCATGAGCAATAAAACCTCTGACATCCAAGAGATAAGGAACACACCCAGGGTCTGACTATCTTTGCCATTAGAGTGACTGGAACAGGGACTAACATCTCATCCCAACAGCCATGAAAATGATGAGAGAGCATCATTTCAAAATTAAAATAATTCCTCAGTGAGAGGAATCTTGACCCTGACTGGACAGACAGATTCTGTAGCTCATTCAAAAGCCAGGCATCCCTTCCTACCTGTTTCAGGGCTTTGGGTGCTTTTGCTGCCAGAAGATTTGCCCTCACTTTATGAGTCTCCTATTCAGGTTAGTTCAGGGTGTAGAACTGGCTGCACAATTCCATGGGATCAGCAGCAAGGTGAGTGTTAAAGAACACTGGGAGAAGTTCCAGAGGCTCAAGTGGCCCCTCTAGAAGTGTGGGAATCATTCACTCAGGCTACTTTAAAGCAAATGTCACCTATTCATCTCCTGTACTTTAACAGCACTTTTCAACTAATTTGTTTGCAGCATTTTATCTCGGATGAAATTCCCAAGATCTCCAATCTTTTGTATTTTCTTTCAAGGCAGGACTGATTTCTTACCTGCCTTGTACAAGTCTCAGCTGTCTTCCTCTGCTCTGTTGAACATGTGAACCCCTTTAACAGGTTGAACTTACTGTGAGATGCAAAATGCAAGAACTGTCTACATGAAAAACCTTCATCAGTCACGAATTTGGTAAATGATGTCTCCATGCCATCCATATTGAGTGTCCATTACTCCTGGACATAGCACATTAACTGACTCATTAGCTATTTCAAACCATATGGACTTAGGTTTGGGTGGGTTGCTCTGATAATACCCCGAGGTGAGCTTCCTAATTATTGTAATTACGTGATCTCAATCACAGGGCCAGTCACACAAAATAGAGTCAAGAGGCTCTGAAATGGGTGTCAGTGCACCCAGACAATGACTGAGTTGAGCAACACGGCCCCTGGATGTCGGAGCTCCCTGGAGACTGCAAGAAGTAATTGCTCCCAAAGTTCTGAGGAATGAGCACGGGACTGTGCACAGCTGCAGGACACAAACAGATTTCTCTGCCCAAACTGGGAAGCAGTCCTGACACTTGATGCCTTGTTGTCAATGCTCTTAATCCAGAGATGTTACATCTCCAGAGTAAATTTAGCCCTGATATTTTAAGCAACAGTGAGATCTGCAGCAAAGCAGGGGAATTAAATGTGGAAGTGCTCAAATGTCAGTGTTAAATACCACAAAAGCATCACAGTGCAATGGTGAGAGAGAAGCTACAAGTGCTCACCTACTGTAGCCAATTTCAGGGGCTTTGTGTATGGGATACTGCAAGATTTCAGAGAATTGACTGCAATCTTTCATCTTCAAGAAGAAAACAATTAAAATAAATGGAAGGTGGACCAAATGTTTAACATATAGTGCTTCAACATAAACACAGAAACAAATATAGCCCCAGGACAAAGATAAAAATGGTTTGCTGTCTTATTAAACACTGAAAGAAAGCACTGACTGCCTGAGAATCTCACCACACTCTCTAAATGCAACCTATGATAAACCAGCACAGCTGATTGTTACTTTCTAGAACATATTCTAAAAGCAGGTTGATACTGGTAGGATTTGTACATTTTTACTCTATTTTTTTATTTTTTTGTATGAGTGATACTGCTAGTCTCTATCACTTCCCTGTGCAATTGATTTGAGAGTTTTAACTTTTTTAATGAATGAGAAAAGCCTGAAAATCTTTTAACTTTGCATCTATTGTCATAAAAAAAAAAACCAACATACAACCAAACAAAAAAATCCCAGCAAACAAAACAACTAAACAAACCTACAGCTATTTTCCATGACTTGTAGGTTATATTCCTTAAACCTTCTCATACCACATGATAATGTTAAATTATACAAGTTGTGATAGAGCTGCAAGATATTAAGGATGGCTCAGACTTGGGTTACTCTTGTACTTGGATGAAGCTGAAGCTGTAAACTTGCATTTTCTTTTATTGGTACAAGAAAACCTTCATTTAAAAACTGAAGACCTTAAGCCTCAGTTGCCTCTGCAGGTGTCTGTGTTGCAGGAGTCAAAGGGATGTTGTGTAGTCTGACTTGTTTACAAAACCAGTGACAGATGGCATAATGGGGCTGTATTCATTAATAGACCCTTGTGCACCTATTTTTACTTTTAGTTTGGCTATTACCTTATAATGGCTGTTTTTGAAACAGCCTTTTTCTGATGGCTTCATTATTGCTCAGAACTCATGAACTTGTTTTCTTTTGTGTGATCTTATCCCTGCTCATGAATAAAAACCATGAAGTGAGCTGTGAAGTTTTGCACTGAACCCCAGCCTTTCATTAAATCAATGTATCCCACAAACTTCCTGATGTTAAAGTATTCTCAATGATTTTGTGGGGACAAAAGGAACTCCAGCTCTTACATACTTGAAAATAAAACAAGAATAGGAATAGTTAATCAGTTTTGGTTTTTTAGGATCACGCTGCTTACTACTCATTCATACTTCACCTGTTTTTTTTATTTTCTCCACACAATTTCTCCAAATTTTGAGTCTTTTGAACTACATAACAATATAGGTGTCTGCTAGTAATGTAATGCTATCACTGGTACCTGTTAAATGTCTAGATGACAAATGCAAACCTCAACTGTTTCACTTTCTTATTCTGGCCAAATTTTGTGGGCAGGGAAAGAGCTTGGAAGCAGGAAGCCCTTTAATACAAGCTTTGGTTTCAATTTAATCATATGGATAAACACTTTGCAACAGCTGAGCAAAAAAAAAGCTTTCTCCTTAAACAGAGGTGTGTCCTCAGATTCCCAGGAAACTCTATAGAGGAAATTTTCTTCTGGAAAGATCCTTCACCTCTGGCAGAATGGTGGTTCACCCCAAGTAACACATAACACTGACAATGGTGATGGTTTCTTTGATGCTGAACTTGGCATCTGTGGTTGTGTTTTTAAGGAAGCAAACAACCCCAACACCACCCTCCTACTGTCTGTTTCAGATATAGCAAAGGGGGGAAACCCTATGAAATGCTTTATGGTAATCTTGAATTTGTTCCCTTTCTGGCTGAGCTTTCTGCTGGCAAATCTTCAGCTGATCCTTTCAGTCATGATAAACCCACAGAGAGTGCAAGAATGATGAAGCAGGAAGGTTAGGTACATCAAGGCTTCATTTCCTGATGGCAATATAGACTTTGCAGTCATAATCACTGTTACTACTTTTAAGTGCACTTGCAAATTATGAGGTTGCTCAAGATTTTGATTGTTCCTTAACGTTCTTATTTAAAGGAATAAGTATGTTTTTTAAAAATCCATCTTAAACTTTTAAGTTTTAAACGCCTTTTTTGGAAAAAGAACTTGTAGTCATGATGTGGTGGTCCCAGGGAGCTCTACCCCAGGTGTTGTGTACCTGAGTGAACAGATCTTATTGCTAAAGCAAACCTTGTACAAGCTGGTAGCCTGTGATCAAACCTGGGAGCTTGGGGAATTAAAACTCACTTCACACTGGGTCCTTTATTGCCAATTTACAAGGCGATGGGGCTGATCTTCCCCTGGGCCAGCTGCATCTCTCCTCTGTCCCTGCCTGGAATCAGCCTGAGGTGGGCATTGCCTCTTCTGCTGTGCTGATTTTGGGGTGAGTATCTGTCTTTCTGTGTCAAAAAAGTTACCCTTGATCTCTGCCAGGAAAATCCTAAGGGAAAACCAAGCGGTGGAACCATGGCAGCTCTGTGACTTCGCTGCACCTCCTGAAGCACCTGTTGCACCCCCAACCCTGTCACCGAAATGTTCTTTTCTTTTTTACCTCAGGCAGGAGACCGTCTGATCACCTGCCTCTCTATGCACCAAATAACTAAAAAAAAAAAGTTCCTCACTTGCGAACCGCACC
>VZRZ01001325.1:612172-671430 GCA_013398175.1 Climacteris rufus
GTCCTTACTCCTCCATCTCCCTCCCGCCGAAGCGAGGAGCCGAAGCTCCCGGGTCGGAAGCGACTTTCCAAGCACCATTTCCCGCTTCCCTGCTCGTGACGGGAGGGCGGCGGCGCTGAGGGGAGGCGGGAATAGCGCGCGCCCCGCCCCGCTGAGGGCCGTGAGGCGGCGGGAGTCCCTCGTCCCGGCCGGGCTGTCCCGGCCCTGCCCCGTCCCCGCCCCGGGTTTCCCCGCGGGAAGACGCCGTCCCGCCGCCTGCTCCTCCTCCTGCTTCCCCCGCTACGGAAGTTCCCGGCTGAGAAGTTTGCGGCCGGCGGCGCGGGGAGGCCGAGGGGGCTCTGCGGAGGTGGGTGAGGGCGAGCGGGCTGAGGGGCGTCGCTCTCTGTCCCTGCTCCGTGCTGGTGGGCAAAGCACATCCAGGGATATTGGACCTTCTGGTAACTATTTTTCAGCAAACTTTCGCTTTCGTTTTCCCCTCCCTCAAGGTACGATGCCGCCCAAGGGTCCCGGCAGAGGCAAGCTGCCAGTGCCGCTCCCAAAAGACATGATCCTGAAAGACACCGAAGGAAAAACCTGGAGGCTGGGCAGTCAGATCGGCCAGGGAGGCTTTGGCCTGATCTATTTAGGTAAAATACCGCTGATAATTCGTAGAGTGACTTGCAAATTGCTTTGTAACTTTCTGAGCTGGATAAGGCAGAATGGGTTTCAGAAGTTACTGTTGTTTATGTGCTGGTGGTGATCCTTGTTGAAGTGTGATTTGCTGAGCTGTTGTTCCTGTTCCTGTTTCATTCCCGCTCATTCCTGCTCAATGTTTTCTGCATGAGCTGCCCAGCTCATTTTGCTGGATAATTACTTTTCTGTGGCTCTTGAGTGGGGCAAACAAGGTGCTGCTGTGTCATAGAGCTCTGCCAGGTGATGCTTTTCAAAGTAAAATGTGCTTTTCTTAGCTGATGTTTTGGCCTTATGCCAGTGCCATGCTCTGTAGCACTCTTTCAGTTTATGGTTACGGGAAATGTTACTTTCTGGCCAAGACTAAGTCAGTTTTCATCCAAGAAATGAAACTGTAGCCATAGTTAGCTGGGTGCGGCCGCTGAATTCACATCATTTCAGCAGAGGTGGAAGTGGTGTTCTGTATTTGCTCTGGCCTGGGTAAGTTTCTGTGTTTTCTTCCGAAGAAGCTACTGTGTTTCAATCAGTTTGTGCTCTGTGAGGAGTGAATATTCCTGAAAGGCAGAAAGTTGGTAAAGCCTTCTGGGTCACTGCAGAGGGTATAATGTATGTTACTGTGGCTGGTCTTTATGAAGGAGCAAATCCTGGGTTCAGGATTGCAACATTATGGGTTTGAGTGGTTTGGTTTTTCTATTTTGATGGCAACGTACACAAACTAGTGCACAGTGACTGTTTAGAATTAAATTGAGCTTGTATTGAGCAGTAAAGAATTACCTAGAAGCAGTTTACTGCCTTGTCCCTGGAGCCAAACGTGTTCTTTTAAAGTTAGAAAAATATTAACTTTATTGGAAATATTAATGCTTAAAACTTAATAAGCAGATCACTCCCATATACAAACCAGCTTCCTTTTATGTATAAATCAGCTCTACATGACAGCTATGCATACAGTAGTAGTACATCCAAGAGGTTCCTGTAGTGAAGTTTCTGCTTTGGTTTCCTCTGCAATTTCAATAGTCCACACTACTCCTCTCTGTTCTGCAGACAGAACCATTGGGAATGATAGGGCTTTCAGCTACCTGCAGATACAAAGGGTAGGATATTCTGAGTATTTACATTCCTTTTGATTTATCTGCTACCTTTTTATGGCCTTCTTTGGAGCATTAGTTGGTCACATTTGAGAGACGCTGTGCGTTGAGCATGTGTGAGATGTTGCCATGAGAAAACACGAGCTAAGAAAACATGAGCATGAGCTAAGAAGTGAGGTTAAGGTGTCTCTGGATGTTGCCATTCAAAGGAAAGGACGGGGCAGTGGGAATTTGCAGAAGTCTCCCACAGACAGCAGGGTGTGAGGGAACTGGGGATGCAGTGGGTGTAGCACTCCAAGTGCAAGACAAGGAATGTTGTGTTCCTGAGTCACTCAGAACATAGCTCAGTCATTTCCTGCTGCAGCCACTGGACCCTGTGGGTGCTTCAGCACGTGGGATTCAGACAGTTCCATGCAGATTTGAGTTTTCTGCCGGATCACACAGACCACTGAGGTGACTTCTTCTGTTGTGTTTGTTGCAATTTGGCTCCCACTGAACCGAGGTGCAGAGCAGTCAGTGGATTAGCTGAGAATGAGAATACAATCAGGGAGTCTTGGTGTGACTATTCTGTGTTTTTGCACAAGTGACAGCAGGGCTGAGGAAGTGCAGCTGCCACTTCTGTAAGGGTGTTTGTGTTCATTTAATCCCTTCTTTCAGCAGGGACAGTGAATGTTACCTGCAGCACTGAACTGAAGGCTCAGTTCCCCTTGTAGCTCATCACTTCAAGGGAAAATGGACATTTATCCCTAAGTATTGACACTGACTGAAGCTTTCTTTTTGTTGTCCACCTCTTGGTGTTTGTTTGTATTATATTAAAGTATACCTTTCAGTACCTTTTGGGGGGCTTGATGCTACAAAATAGTTCAGCTGCCTGAAAGCCAAGGGGAGTGAAGCAGATGACAAACCTTTGAGATTATGAAATGGATGCTTGATGCTGAGAGCCACCACCTTTCTCTGTGCTGTTCAGCCTGGTTTTTAATACATCTGGAGCAAGGTGTGAGAGGACCACTGACTTTCAGAGAGCAGCTAACCCAGAAAGGGCTGTTAGAGAGGTGGGAGACAGGAGAGTGGAGATGGGTTCGATTGCCTGCCAGGTATGAAGAGCACAGCCCTTTTATGAAAGTAAAGGTTAACTTTGCCAGCTATATCTTTTAATAAGTATTTTTACAGTAGCAGTGTAAAGATTTTGATGTGGTTGTTACAGCTTAATTTGCCATTAAGGGTATTCCATACTCCATTAATCTATAACAATGTTCTTGGGAAATTTTACTGTATCTCTGTAAAATATATTTACAAGGAGTGCATTCTGTAGAATAAGGTTCTGTTCACTAAAACAATGCTGCTGAAAGCCTTCTACTGACTCTGAGTCCTAGGATGCAAATAATCTCTTCAGGTCCAGAGCTTCTAAACTTCTAATGATGTGCATGAAAGTTACCACTCTCTACAAGTCCTGTCCTGCCTCACAAATGTTTTCTCTTGTTTTCTATCTTTTTCTCTTTCCAGTCTGTGCCAATTTGTCTATTCCTTTGTTGACTTGTTCCTTCCTTTGGATTCCCTTTTCATTTTTATCTCAGCCAGAGCAAAAAACTTACAAGCAGCAGAAAGATTACAAACACTGATTCCTCCCAGTTGTGGACAGAAGCCACAGAAGCCCTCTAGAGATGTTCTCTCATGCACTGCTTTTGCCACAGCAAGAGCAGTGTGGATCATAAACAGGAATTGCCCATGCTGTTGAACATTAGAGGTTTTATTTTGGTGTTGCTGATGCTGATTTGCTGTCAGGCACCTCAGGCAGAACCTCTTTGATAAGGGGGAGCAGAGGAGGGAGGTGACAGTGGTCTCTCAGCTGGTTTGTAGCCCTGTGGAGAACAGTGGCAGTACTTTGGAAAATTAACCAAGAGTTGAGGAGCCTTACATTCTCTCATTTATCTCTCTGATCACAGTCGGTAATTAACACCAATCTTTATATAAATCATTCTCTAGTCCTGCTGCAAGCACTTTATTAATGCCCACTTTGGACTGAAAATGTAAATGCAGAAAGGTCACGCAATGTTTTGTTAAGATTCCTCTGTCACAGTGAAACCTGCTGTATACACACAGCACTATATACTTGCAACCTTATTTCTCATGGAAAGGGAGGGTTCTGCAAAATATGTGTATTTTTGAAATTTATATACATGTTAGATTGTGTCTTTTATGATGGAGCTTATAACATTGTAAATGTATTTTAATTTTATGAAGCTCAGGAAAATAAGTATTGACAAAGTCATCATTGAATTCTGCCCTGCTTGGAGATCTGACATCAGTATACCAGCACACCATCCTTTCCTTTTGAATTTTTTCCTCACCTTTTCAAGAAAGAGGGAAAGAATTTCTTCCTGAGCACTAATCAGTGATTAAATGGGTGAATATTATTTTTTAATAATAGCAGCACAGAGAGCCCTGCTGCTGGTGGAGGTAAGGAGGGAGTCTGCTGTGGCCTGTTCTGCTTTTAAGCTTGGATCACAGAACAATCTAACTGCTGATATTCTGGGAATCAGGCTGGGGTGTTAAAGAGTTGGTTTCTATTTCAGAAACATTTCCATGGATAGTTTGTATAGTTGTGAGCAGGGATGTACCTGTGGCAAGGAGAAGAAGCATTGATGGAAGTAGCCTTGGTTTGCTTAGGAAGCTGCTTTTTTTGGTTCTGGGGGGGGGAAAAAAAGTACTTCAGCAGTTGCTTAAAATAACTTCACTGAAAATATTTACTATAGTGCAGCAAATGAATTAAAAATGCAGTTAAGATGATACCAAAAGATATAAATTCAGCATGATTTTTATTAGCTCAATAAAAAAATCTTAATAGCAAAGCCCTGTATTTAAAGGCACTAGCAGGTAACTCAGGTTAGGGATGGATGTTTCTGAAGTTTCAGATGTTAAAGAGCATTTCAGCAAAGGTCTCATTGTACCTGCAGGTGTGAACCTTAGTGGGAAAATAAATTTGTTAGTAGACAGACACCACTTCAGGAAGAATTTTTGTCTAGTCACTAACAGTAAACTGTACAAACAGAGATATTGCACACAGATTACCTCATTTTTCACCCTGTTTGTAGGCAAAATAAATCATAAACTGAGCCTGAGTTCTCATTTTCAACGGGGGGATTGTAGGAGGAGCTGTGGAGGGTAGATCAAGGGACCTGTTGCCTTGCAGAGGGCACTCCTTTAGTTGTCTTTGGCACCTGTACTCTACTGAAACTGGCATTGTAGCTTCTGAGTGGGCACCATGTCAGACCAGCAGATGGGCTGGAGCAGAACCTTGCCAGAAAACAGTTTGTGCATCAAGTTTTAAATATTAGAGGCCTGGGCTCCCATCTGAGAGTGCTGTAAGAGCAGGCCATGCGTGGCTTTTCTGCCTGGGGTTAAGGGATGTGTCATCCCTATTCCAGCTTAGAGTAATTAACTTTGAAAGTCAAACAATTGGCTTCCATTGCTGTGGAATCCAAAACTTTGGCTCTGGTGAAGCAAGATTTATGTTTCACAGAAACATGAGTAAGGAATGTAGTGAAATTTCCCACCAGTGCTGGATGCTCTTAAGTTGGAGGCATTTGGAGTTACCTGCAAAACAGTTTAGCAGTTGAACACTATTTTCTCCCCAAATCAGTTTGGTCCTGTGGAAGATGGGCTCTTATGGAGGGCTGGGTATCTGTAATTTGTATAAACCCCCTCTACATTCTTAAAGCTACCTGCAAGAAGAATCTAGAATAAAACCTGTTCAAAAACACAGCTCAGGGAAGAGTCTGTCCAGGAAGTGATGCTGCTGTAAAGTAACAGAGAAGCAGATCTTCCTTAGGCTGCATTAAAAGTGGGGTGTAAACACCTTTCAAACACTGAATGTTTCAGTTCTTGAAATGCTGGACATTGCAGTGCCAGACAGGGGGAAGCAGTGGGCTTTGTTTGCCTTTAAATATTTACCTTAGCACCCTCCCTATGCAGGAAACAGTTGAAATTGTGTTAAATTGCAAATGCTGCTTTTTATTTACTTGTGTACATTTTGGTTTTAGTAATTGTATTGCTGCAACGTGGATCCTTTTTTATTGTTAGGTGCTCTGAGCAATATTGCCCCCCTGTTAATACCCATTGAATTTAACAGCTCTTGGCTTGACTTAAACAGGATCAGAACTTTTCCAGCTTTTCTTCTAGGTAGCCTGTAACTTAAAAACGTGATATTTTTGAGATTAGTTTCTATTTCTGCAAAAGACTAAGCTGATCTGTCACTCTTCAGGATTAGCTAATGAATGGAACAAAGGAAAAGTAAAATATTAGCAACCTAAGAACTTCTGAAAATACTTTTATTTCTGTTTTCCAAACAAATACATCCTAAAAATATCCAGCAGTGGCAAAGACACCAGCTGTGGACAGGGGCAGGGATGTTTTTCCAAACTGCCAAATCAATGCTGTTTTCTTTTCCACTGTGTAAACTTTGTCAACAAAACTGGTTCTGTGAGAGCCATTGAAAATATTTCACCATATTCCAAATGTGACTGCTGCAAATGAACTGCTAAAACTACAACAAGCACGTTTGAACTGGCAAATGCAATTGGCACGTTCCCCTGTCAGGCTGCAGTTGTGCTTGTGCTTGTAGGAAACGGCAGCTCCTCCACAAACACCCTTTTGTTACCGTGTCTTATTAGCATTTAGAAAGCCCCGTTAATTAAGGTTGTGGCACTCGGTAACAAAAGGGATGAAATTCACGATTAAAGTGGGTGATAAGGCCCTGATTGCTGTGCTTGGGTGAAACCGGGGAATTCTGGAAATGGGTTCATTCCAGGGAAGTTTTCTGCTGTGTTGTGTGTGGCCAAGGATGTGACTCTCACTGCGCTGCTTTATTTCAGAGGGCATTTTAAAGCTGGCGTGGTAACTGTGACTGTGGGGTGAAGGGGAGGAAGGGGAAGTCGAGCTGTGCCCTTGGCCCTCTGCAGATGTTTTGTCAGACTCCTCCGGGCATGGAGACAGCCGCAGCTTCATCTTGCACCACTGTTCCCACTTCACAGGTTCAGACAGTGGTTTTGTCTGTGCCTACATCAACACACCCCTCCCCAAATGTGCATCTTTGGTTGATAAAAGCAACATAAGCTGGGAGCTCATGCACTTGTTATGCTATTTTAAGATTTTTTGCAAACATAATCTTGCCATATAGTGCTCCTGGTACTCTCTGTGAGTTCTTATCTGCCATCAGAGACCTCCTGCCTATCAGCACTGCTCTCCTGCAGAGTCTCTGCTTACTGTCCTGCAGTCTAGCATTTAACTGATTGTAATATTATAAATAGCCATGTGCTACCACACAGAACGAGGCTAGCACATGGCTAATTACGAGTCTACAGTAATTAACTAGGAGTTAAACTCGCAGGAGAGTATGTGGTGGTGGTCTATGAGGTATGTAATCAGACTGTTTGTTAAACCTTGGGAGCCTTTCCAGTCTGTTAAGTAACTATACATAGTAATGAGACAATTTTTAAAAAACCATTTATGTTTATTTATGGACAAAAACTACTCTGTCTTTTGTCTGGGTTGTGACTGGAGTATTGCTGGTTGAAACCTGAATGACTAATTAAAGTGATGGAACAAAAGGTATGCATCCAACTTCTGCTCATCTGTATGGATGAGATTGATTGTCCAAGCATTATCTCTGTAACAAATTTACAGTGTTATTCCTGGGGAATGTTGTGCCTTGTTCTGTGTATATGCAGTAAAAATAATACCATTTCTCCTTTCGTGGACTTTAATGTAACTCATTTTCTGGGGCACCTCTTTCAGTATCTTGTTGAGCTTTGACTTTTCTCCCTTTTCACTTGGTAACCATTGCCAGTTAGTTTTGGGTTTATTTTTCCTCAGGATGTTCTTCCAGTGGGACTCCAAAAAGCATCCATGCCAGCACAGTGTAAGAACTGTGGGGGTGAAGCTCTTTTGCTGGGCTACCTCTTGTTAATTGCTCCTCTTCATTACTCTGACTGCTGTTACTCTGTTCCAGATGACCATGAATGAGGCCCCTCTTTATAAAATGTCAAGAACTCTTTCAAATACATTTAAATTTGATGCTTCTCTACACCTATCAAATCTCTGTTAAGTAACTTGGTATTGAATTACATTTTCTTCCACAGAGGTTCTTGTCTGATCTGTGCCAGTAAGGGAGCACATCAAATTCTGTTTGGCTAATGTGATGTTGTTGAATGCAGTGAAGGCATAAGGGATGTGCTCCTTTAAATTGTCTTCTGTTAGCACAGAGTCTACAATGTGGCAGAGAAAAATAAAAGACAGAAATGCCTTAATTCCCAGTTCAGTACAATAATATGGTAAGAACAAAGTGTACCAAAATTTCCTTCCTAGCAATTTTAATTTGTGTTCTGAATGTGACTGTTACTTGTCTGAGTCTGTGGGTAGTTCACACCTTCCAGAGCTACTGTTTCAGGACGTTTTGATTTTGTTTTAATGTTATTAGCACAGCACCATTCACTCGGGGACGTGTCAGTGGGGAGCCTGTGGGTGTTTGGGGTGTGTACACGGCCAGATTCAACCCAGATGCTGAAGAGAATGGAAGGAAAATGGCAGCTGAAGGAGTCGGTTCATTGTAAAAGTATTTTTATGCCCTGACCATCAAAAAAGTAAGCTTGGATGGTTTGATTAGATCCAAGTTTACTTGATTTTTATTATGCGGATGAAAGTGGTCTATTTTTGTGTGTGCTGATGGTTGAAGTGTTTCACACCTGGACTGTTGTTGGTATTTGATCATTATCAGAAGTTTGAAAGGGACACTTATTTCCTAGGAACAGTATTCTTTTTACCTTTTCTCAGTGATGATTCTAAAAGATGATTTAGTCTCATTAAATTTTAATCCCAGTGTAGCTCCATGTAGCTTCAGTAGTATCAGAGAGAACTGATAGTTCTCTCAGGGTCAGAAGAAAATAGGATTGCATTGTCTGTGCACAGAGGTTCTGTCTCCTGGGCTGTAATTGGCACATGTGGTCAATTATTGTTTTGAAATCTCTACTTGCACTGAGAGGCACAATCCCTCAGCTCCCCTTTAGGCAGGTGCTGCCTGTGCTATCCCTAACTTAGGCCACTGTCTAAATAATGCCAGAATAGAAATCAAGGTTCTAGGGCCAAATTAATTGATAACAGAGGAAAGCAGACAATCCTGTCTAGAGGCATAATGTAGGTCATAACTTTCAAGTGGTGTCTTTGTCACGACAGTAGATTGACAGCAACCAAATACAGTGGTTTTCCAATTGGCTGGAATGTCTTAAACAGAGTCTGTCATAATGGAATAGCTCATTGTGGTGCAAACGTGCACTGAGCACATCCTGCTCACTCCTTAATTAACAAGGGAGGGGGAGTCCTGAAAATAGGGCTTAAAATTGCTTCTTTACTTGTTGATTAAAACTTCTATGTGTGTGTGTGTTGGTTTGGTTTTGTTTTTCTTTGAACATGGCAAAGCTCTGACCTTTACAAGCAGGAATTGTTGTGTATTTTTTGGTTGCCTTACTCGGTGTTAACACAGTCTTTATTTGCAATTATATTTTGTTGCTTAGTACTTGATCTCCATCTCTTTGTTCCTTTGCAGCATCCCCTCAAACTCAGGTTCCTGTAGAAGATGATGCAGTGCATGTCATTAAAGTGGTAATGTGTAGATCTCATTTTTAAATTATTAACTTGCATGCAGTTCTTTCTCTTAATTATCTATCCTTATTTTCAGCATTGGGTCTGTATTGCATGCTTGTGGCTTTTGAAGCTTTGGGGTTTTTATACTTGCCCTGCTTGGGGTTATATTTGGCATTTCCTTGACTTGATTCTTTCTTTTCCTTGATTACAGCCTGCAACAGTTTAGTAAGGAAAATCAGGCTATGGTCTTAAACACACCTGATTTACAATATTTCTGAAAACAGTGTCTTAAATAATGCCTGAAAGAATCTGTGCTGTTGATGAAAGTGTATTGCCAAACAACTTTTTAGCTACTTATTAAAATTAACTTTCAGATGGCATGGGAGATGGGGGAAAGAAGGGGTTTCATTCTCTTTGTATTTCTTATACGCTTTTCTTTAGAAACGGTTGTCTTTTTAATCCCTTTTATGACACCAGCTTTATTTATTCCTCAACAGGAATATCTTGAAAATGGCCCCTTATTTTCTGAACTGAAATTTTACCAGAGGGCTGCAAAGCAAGAGCATAGTAAGTAGTGTATCAGCTCTGATTCAGGTAGATGGAAGGACAAGTTTGGGTTTAACTACTTCTAAGAACAACTGTTGCTTTAGAGCTTGGTAGCCAACTTATTTCATATACACTGAACTAGTCCCAGTTGGTACTGTAGTAATCCTAGAGTGCTGTAGGTTTTTTTGGGTGATATCCTTGTCCCTTCTGATGAGAAGGGAGAACAGAAGCCAAGCAGCCAGAACTGGGCCAGATTTATTATGTGTACAGCACTGAATGGACTCCAGGGACAGGCCAGCCTCACGACAGAGAAAACACACCAAACCTGGAGTTCTCCAGCTACCTTTAACCCAATGCTATGTTTTTATTATTACAGTAAGAAAATGGATGAATCTCAAGAAAATAAGATGTTTAGGAATTCCAGTGTTTTGGGGATCAGGCCTGGCTGAGTACAAGGGAAAAAGGTAATAAGATGAATTTTAATTAAGCCTCCATTTGACTGACCACCCATTTTCAAAAATGGAGAGTCAACCCTTTCAATCTGACACAAACTTACAGTCATGTCTTAAAGGATTCCTCCCTTTCACATATTTCCTGATAGCTACAGATTCATGGTCATGGAGAGACTGGGGGAAGACCTTCAAAGAATCTTTGAAGATTGTGGCAGCAGGTTTAAGAAGGAGATTGTTCTGCAACTTGGGGCACGAATGGTATGTACAGAGATAGAGGGGAAACTGTGGTGTCTTGAATTTGCTGAGCTCAACTAGAGAATTATCTTTCTAATATAATTTCTTTAGGTGGCTTTAGAATTAAACATTGGCAAATGCTATGTATTTTTTTTTCTCTTTTTTTTTTACAGACTGAAATTTGGTCAAACCAAATTTTTTTTACTAATAAGTTCAAACACAGACCATACACTTCAACCTGTGTGTCTAGACTGAGATGTATAAGCCTATTCTCATATGCTTCAACATGTATTGATTTTTATTGTTTTTCAATGTCTGAAGGGTATTCTGTTAGACTTCCATATTTGTCAAGGTTCACAAGTGCATGCCTGAATGCCAGATTTTCAGTGTGTTTGCTGAACACTCTGATTGTACAGGCCAGGATTAGGTTAGTCTGCAAATACCAGTTTTGTTTTCAAATGGCCCATTCCAACAGAAGATTATATATGTGCTCCTTTGTAATATGATTTGTGTTGTGAAATACTCCTATGGCTGAGCAGAGGTGCACTGAAAATGGAGTAGAGGCAATGGTCATAAGTTCCAGGAAGAGGAACTCTGAGTAAAACGGCTAAGTTTTTTCAGAAAGAGTGTCTTTTGCAGAAAGAGGGATGTTCTTACCAGAGGCTGTGAAATGTCCATCCATCCATTTGACTTTAATCTCTGGTATAACCTGATCTAATTTCTTACTTGGAGTAGGGAGTTTAGACTGGATCCATCCAAATCATCCTTTTAATTTAAATAATGAAAATAAATATTTTTTTTTTAAACTGACATAATTGACAAACTTGTAATGCTCTTTGTACTCTCCAAAAGTCAGGATTAGATTATCCTTTGTCTGAGTTGCACAGTGCAAATGTGTTTTTTGACAATATTTAGAGCTATTGCACTTGAGTAAGGAGCTGAAGGATGATGATGCAGGGGGGTTGTGAGATGAAATGCAGGTCATGTAATAACTGGCAGGATCAAATTTATTCCAAACCTTTAGAACTAATGATGTTTTTTCTAAGAGCTTGGTGTTCTCAACATCTGCTCTGGTGTTTATATAAAGTATATGAAGTCTCATTTTTGCTTTGTGATTTAGAAGCTGGTGCTCATAGGTAGTTACACAGAGATATCTCATGGCAAAGCATGGCTGGTTTGTGATTTGCCATCAGCAAATCCTGCTGGGAACAAACCTGTGGCACTCTGGGTAGTCCCTGTGCTTCAGCTCAAGCCAAATTTGTCAGCTCAGTCTGTGTAGCCCTTGAATCCGCTGTCTGAGTGAGAAATATTTGGTGGTGGGGTTAGGGGCAGAGTGGGGAAGATGATGATGTTTTCTTCTCTTTTCCAAATTCTTTCCTAGTTGGATACTTTGGAATACATCCATGAAAATGAGTATGTCCATGGGGACATTAAAGCAGCAAATCTACTTTTGGGCTACAGCAATCCACATGAGGTAAGCATGTTTCCTTACCTACACTTTCACTGTGCTTATAACCATTTAGAAGTTTTAAGTTATGTATGTGCTGCCTTAACAATCCACATATTAAAAGGAGTTTGTGCATGAACATTCACATTCCCTCACAACAAATCTGAGAGTGGCTCTGTGGAGCTTAAGGGCTGAGAAAAAAGCAGGACAAAGCTCTGCTTTGTCCCCTCTGTGTTCTGCTAACCTGGATACTGGTATGGATGGATAACTAATGAAGAGAATAAATTGTAGGACCTAATTGCTGCTCTAGGTTATGCCAATTAAAATATATTAGTGGAGATTAAGGATGTGGCGCATGCTATTTTTATTCTTGGAAGTTCTACTTCCTAATATTGCCATGAATTGTTTCCCTGCCCTAACTCTCCTGTCCTGCTCACTGTAGTGGGTATAATATGTGAGTAGGATTAAAGTTGCTGTTTAACACTCTAAAGCCTAAAGCCAGCCTTGAAATTGAAGAGTTTTGGTAAAATGTTTTGAAACAAATCTCCAGGTCCTGTCATACTCCACATGCTCTTATGAGGTCTTTTTTTTTTTTTCTTCAGGTAATAAAATCTAAGTAAGCTTTTTTTTTTAATTGGAAAAAAATCATTTAGGAAAAAAGGACATCTCCAACTTCACTTAAATATAATTAGCTGTAAGCAATTTTTCCCTTCTTTCTATTTTTATTTCTCTGCTGCAGTGATAAAGAAACAAATCTTGCAAAACAGCCCACTGCCATTGGAGGTTGGACTGTTCAAGTATATCTGCTCTTTTTAAAAGCTTGAAGTTAAATGGTTGAGTCAAATTTAACTTGTCAGCTTTCTGAAAGACATAATTTGAAAAGCAGCATGGCTGTTTAAGACAAGCCTGGTTTTATACAGTGGTAGCAGCCAGTACATAATCACAGTTTATGGTGTTCTGCTGAATCCAAAGGAGGAGGCTCTTTAGAGCCAAAACGATCTGCAGCCATTAGCATAACTCAAATGACTCTTTTTTTTTGTCTTGGCTATTGTGTATTTTTATGACAACAAGACATGCTGCTGTTTTTCACATTGCAATCACTTTGGAAGTGTCCACTTACAGTAATCATAAAATGTTAAGACTTGTAGCTGACTTGGAATTGGGCAGATTGCTGGGTGATTTTCTGATTTGTTTTTCATGTTATTTGTATGAAGACTGTGCTGTTCTAGTAATTTGTCTTAATGATAGTAAATTCACTGACAGATTAGAAGTAAGGTACTTGTGAGTTACTGAATAGAGGTTTTAGGGTTTACTTTTTAGATTTTGTTAAATAAAAGAAATCAAAAGATAGTCCAGTTTGAGTAGCTCCTGTCTCAACATGTGCAAAGTGTGTTTTACTGCTGGGAGGTTTTGTGCAGAATTTTGTTTTGGCAACATTTCTTTTCCCCTGAAGTTATTCTATAAAACACTTTAAAACATTCACATTCTAGTACAGAAGTGCTAATAGAGAGAATTCTAATATTTGCTTGCATTTCTATGGCATGAATTAAACTTTCATTTCTGTCTGTGTGTTTTGTCCACCTTTCTCACTCTGCCAACACAGTGAATTGCTTGATTGCCTTGGTCTTTGCTGTTTTTTAATTCAAAAAAAAAAGGTAAAGTGATCAACCTAATCTCATAAACAGGGTGTGAGAGCATCTAGCCTGTGGCAAATTCCAACTCAGAAATACAAGCCCAGAGGCTTCTGTAGCTCCAGTGGGAGTTGGCATAATAAAACTGCCTGACATAACAATTTCTGTGGTGAGGTTTTTCAAGAATGTTATGCTAGTGGGTTCTTGCTCTTTAGGGTCTAGGATTTTAAGAGAAAATAAATTGTAAGTGTTCTGGAATTAAAGAAATTTATTTTTAAAAGAAACCAGTAACTCATCTCTTAAAAATAATATATATCTCTATTAAAAATGTAGTTCCATATTCTGTTTGGGGGAAGAGACATAAATCTCTGTTCAAAAGAGCACGTGTACCTTTATATTAAACTTGATCCTTTTTTGCAACTGCAGAAAGTTAGTGACAAATTTGCTCATAAGAATACACATCAACAGCCACTAACTGACAGAAAAAATGCAATTTTCCAGTGTTAGACTGTCTGCTGCTGGTCTCTCTCTGTTCTGTAAATTAACCTGGTAAATTTACACCACAGCCAATAAAGAAAACAGCCCCTTTCTGAAAGGCCACGTGAAATCCATACTGCCATCCCCTGCTTTCTGTGGCAGTGCAGAGAAACAAATAAAGTGAAGGTCCTGTCACTGTGTGACCTCCAAATGATGCTCAGAAATGGGGAGAGGTTCCCAGTGAGGTGCCCTCAAAGAGCAGCTCCCTGCAGAAGTGCTCAGCAGGAGCAGTGAGGCCATTCCCTGAGTGACAGGTCACCAGATCAATTCTGCACTCAATGCTGGTGAGCACAGCCCTGCACAGTGAGTGACAAAGCAGCAGTGATGCACTGAGGGAAGTGCACAGCCCATGAATCTCATAGAGGCCTGGAAGAAAACTTGGAGTGATCAGACCTATAAATTACCCAGCCCAGGTGAAGCACAGTCTCAGGGCTGTGGTGAGTGAAAGGTCCTTCAGTGCATGGGTATAACTGTTTGTGTGATAAAGCAGAACAAGCAGCATTGATACACACTCTGAAATTCAAATCCATTCAGCTCATTTAAATGGTGATATTATTAAGAGGGGCAAGTGGTTACCAGACAAGAGCTTAAAATCTGAATTTTTAATAAATAAGTTCTGGAAGAATGCCTCTTCCAAGCAATCACCTTGTAGTACCTTTTCCCCCATAGATTTTGAGGGCACACACAGTGTTGCAGACTCAAGTCTGTTCCACGAGTTGCCTGTTCGGATTTTAAAGCTGTAAATTTTAATTGCATTTGCACCTCAGCTCTGATTTTCATTTTAAGCATTTCTTAGACAAGATAGTTGCAGAACAGAACTCTCAGACTTGATTATCATAGATAGAAGAATACAAAATTGTTTCAGAATGTGATTTCTAAGACCAGCTTTCAGTGTTCAGCACAGAAGAGACAGAAATCATGCACTGATCATATGGGAAAAAGTTGTATGAAAGCAGTTCTGACTTTAAGCTGTTTGTCATTGTGAGGTGAATCATTGTGATTTCTGCTCTTTAGCCCACTGGGACAGACTTGCTAGAAAACAGATGAATTGTGAAAATTTAAAATCTTTTCTGTTCTCCTTCAGGTGTTTTAGGAAGGATGCAGTAGGCAGGGATGCCCTGTGCTCCTTCCCCTCACTCTTTTGTTAACCTGCTTTCCTCCTTTTTTTGGTGAAAGATGCTCTTTCTGTCCCATCACTAAACTTCACACTTCCTGTCCCAAAATGGACCTTAGCCTGCCTTTACCCTTTTTGTAGCCCAGTGTCCAGCTGAACTTGACAGCACTATGGCATTGGCAACCAATCTGCCTCTTATTAGTAGGTATCTGCTTAATTATTTACAGACATGACATAAGCCTAGTAATGGAACCCCTGGAAAGGAAGTGTACAAAGAAAATCACTGTCTTGTCATCCCCTCAGCAATAAATCTCCTGTTCTGTGTGCCTCAGGAGAAAGGGAATACCATGAGAATCCAGAGTGCCAGGCCAATAACTCCCCAGCTCAGTGCAGTTATATTTAATAACGTGTACAATTTGTAAGAATTGTAGATGTTTAGCAGATATTTAGCACTTCAGATACCAAGCACTGGGAGGGAGTTGTGCTCAGAGAGGGCAAGAGGATGCCTGAAACTCTGGCTGGCTGCTTGTGCTCACAAATTATTAATTGTGCCTGTGATAATTCACTTGACTAAGACGGGCACATTCCTGTGTGTATGAAATTGGGGGTGGAGGCTTTGGAAATCTGGCTCCTGGTTATCTATTAATAACAGACCATGCTCAGCACTGCACAGTCTGGTGCAGACTGGGGTGTGTAAAGAAAAGAAGCATGAGCAAAACAAGAGTTAAAATAAGTGAGTGAGTGGGAAGGAGTGTACAATGTAACACAGCCAAACCCAGCTGCTCTGGGCTTCTGTCCCTGCTGCTCCTTCATCATCCATGCTACCACTTCTTACCTGAGTGTCTTGTTTATCTTGCTGCTCTGCTCTGTTTTGTTCTTTTTGTTCTTATTTGCTTTGTTGTTCCTAAAAAAAGGGTGCAGATGAAAAATATTTATGGTTGAAACACATATTAACACTAGCTTAATTTTTCTCAGTATTTTTTAATATTCCTCTGCTTTTCCCCTTCCCTATATCCATAAAAATCCACAACAACTATAAACTATAAATTACCTACCTCTAGCATGTTCTGAGCAAATTTGGAAGGGCATGCAGTGTTACATTATCAAAAAGTGACAACTAGCTATAAAGAACTATATATCTTTTTAATGATGAAAGGGTTATAATGAGAATTGATGAAATGAAATTAATGGTAATTTAAAATAACACAGCCATTCTCATAATGGTTGTGGCAAGGTTGTAACAGTGTGTTGCTGGTTTTGTACAAGCTGAAGGGGATTGATTTTTGTTGGTGGCTAAGAGGCTTTGCCTTGAGAGGCTGCCATGTTTATGGAAAAAAATCTGATTTGAAAATTATGGAGGTGATAAATGACTCAGCTAGAAACAAGCTGAACTGGGACACACTCATGGCCAAATTTTGGATGAGACTGGTGTGATCATAGGTGTTGGATCACCCTGCATGAGTGGCTTTAAGAAGCAGTTGCTTCTTTATTTCCAGGTGTTTCCATCATTAGTCAATGCAGGATAACCTAAAGCTGCTTCTCACTTTTAGGGGAGTTTTCAGTATAAATTGAAAACTGTTCTGCTCATACTACTGCTGAAGATAATTAAGTAAATCCATTGCTTTAAAATGGACTGCATTAATAGAGTTGCTTAAAAAAAATAGTATATAGTTACTGTGATAGGATAAGTGGTATTTTTTTTACACACTTCAAATCTGACTAGCAGATATTTGTGGCTGCTTTCTAAGGTGGCCTGGTTTTGATATAGCAGTGTCTATCACATCAGCTGGCTTTCCCAGTCCAAAGCAGCTGCCAGAGGTGCTGTGGGTGTAATTTTTTCCTAACAGTTACAATCTCCTTTTAATGTAAGGTATAACCTTAATTTTTAAAGATATTTTCTCTGTTTATACGTGTCAGAAACCAATAGTCAAGCAAAATCCAAAGCGTACCCCTGAGTCTGGGAAGACTTCTGACCTCCTCTGTCCTTCCCAGCCCACAAAGGATGCAGAAGGCTCCCCAAAGTTGCTGTTAGGGTAGTTTGTGTTGGTTCTGTGACTGGCTGTGGCCTCAATTAGGGCAGGTACCAGAGCATCAGGAGTACACCAGAGAACGGATGCAGGAGGAAATCAGAGCAGTCAACCCAAGCAAGCTGATGCCCTGTCCCAGATTTTGTAGCCATGCCTCTGGCCTTTCATCTTGTTTGGATGGTCTGTCAGGTGAGAAACATCACTGATGATCTTAAAAGCCATCACCCTGCAGGAAGTGAGCTCTGCATCCCAGCTTACACGCTCCAGATAAGCTCAGGACCTGCAGCAGAAACAGTAAAACCAGGAGACCAGCAATCCCAGGATCTGAAGCTGCCTGCAGCACAAACAGGAATCAGTAGTTCAACCAAACGTGCTACAAAGTAATGTGTTGAGTTTTTTTGAGGGTTTTTTGTTTGTTTCTCCCTTTAGCAGGAGTGACATAATTAAATTGCAAGAGAGTGCCAGGAAAGATTTAGACTTTTTTATGATAAGCTGGTTTCTAGCTAAAGATGAAACAAAACTGAAGTTCAAACAAGGAGTTTCTCTTTGTCATTTAATATTCAGTAGAAGTGATCTCTGTGTGCCTTCAGGTGATTGAGGTTTTGCCCTAAAAAATCTGTGAATGGCAAGGTGAATGTGGCAATATTGCAGTATACACAGTTTGGGCTGAATTTTTTTTCTCTTACACTGATTTAACTCCATGTATTTGCTTCCGTGACTGAGAGTGAGTTTGTCTCTGTGTCTGTGTCAAATGCATTATAAATCCAGGAGTGGTTTACTAAGGTGGCTTTGTGGGTTGGGGAGGGCTGGTTTTGCTTGGTTTTATCCTACACTTTCCATAGTTTTTGTAGGAAGCTAGTGCCAGTGACATTCCAAGGGGTGGGATTACAGCTGGGCCTGTGGCCACAGTCCCTGCAGTGCTGGAGCCTCCTGTCCAGTCCAGCTGGGGGAAGCTGCTGCCTCTTTCTCTGCTTTGAAAGGGCACAGTGGAGTTGAATTTGTACAGTCTCAACTGCTGGAAAATCCAAACAGGGGGTTGTGTGTGTGCCTGCTTAAGTAAGGAGAGGAAGGGGGGTCCCATAAGCAATGTGAGGCTACATAAAAGGCATATTGCAGTTTATGATGTCTGGATGCCCACCTGGAGAGCAGAGAGCTCAGGAACAAAATAAGATGACTGAAATTCTGCTCGACTCTGAAATAAGATAAGAGTACAGTAGTGGAAGGATTTAAATGGGGAGGGCAGTTGTTATGGCCCCCAGTTGTACATATTTTATCCTGAGGCACCATTTGGTTTAATAAAATTTAGATCTAAGGCTGTCCTTAACCTATCAGTTTCTTAAGACTTAATTATAAAGGTTATACTTTCAAAGGACAAAAGCATTATTCATTTGTCTGTTCATGTCTTCCAGGTTTATCTTGCAGATTATGGACTTTGCTACAGATATTGTCCCAATGGGAACCACAAACAGTATCAGGAAAATCCTAGGAAGGGCCATAATGGGACAATAGAGTTTACCAGCATAGATGCCCACAAGGGAGTAGGTAGGTTTCTTTTTTTTATTTCAGATGAGTGATTACAGAATGAGTAATCAGGCTGGGAGAGCTGCTGTACACAGGAGAAGCAGTGCTGGGGATTGCTGAGCCCCTGGTGTGGTGACCTCCTCTTGTGCCTGGGAATGCTGCCCCAGGGAGGGGGGAAGGGGCAGCCTGAGGAATCCTGGAAGGCTCTGCACACACAGCACTGGAGCAGGCCAGGGCACCCTGAGAAGAGCTCAACATTAAACTTAATTGGTTCATGTTGGGAGCACTGGTTTGTGCTTGCTGTACCCTGCAGAGGCAGGATTTGCTAATGTTGCATTGTCAAGGAAAAGTGTTCCGAGTGTGCACTGTCCTTTGGGGAGAGCTGTGTCTGAGTGTCACCATCTGTGTTATGGGAGGATATTTCAAGATGACATTCCTTCTGCAAGGAGAAAAAACCTTTTTTGAAGCCATAAAGTGTTAACTTTTTGAAATCTTTTTCCAGTAGCCTTTCATATATCTTACTTATTTAAACTCACTTTGATGGTATTGGAAACACATTTGCAGGTAAATTACATACATAGTCCTTTTATTGGATATTGATTGTACTGCCTTGCATTCCAAGGCAGACTTAATTCAACAATTCCCTAATTAGTTAAAGTCATAACCTATGTCTTGTATTCATTTACCATTAATTAAACCTTAGCTGTTTATTACACTGCAGTCCAAATCCAATAGCAGACCCATGGAGCCATGGAAAAGGGACTGGGAGGTCAATATTGAAAATATATGGTGTAAAGTCCCACTGATGGCTGCATTGTTCACAATCAATATGGTCAATGCAACACAACTTTCTTAGTTGCTATGTCAGCAAGACAAAAAGTCAATTCTAATGTTATGCTAGTGAAAAAAAAGGTGATTATTGAAAAACTTTGACTCTTGCTACAAAAGAGTGTTTTTGTTAAGTTTTCTTTCCCCTTTCCCGCCCTCCCTTCACCCCCAAGTTCTTCTCAAACAGAAGGGATGGTTTGCTGCTGCCAGCTTGCTCAGGATCAGTGTCACGAGTGATAAGTGCAGGAATTTGTGCTTGTTAATAGCTGCTGAACTGTTACCTTAAACTAATACTTTCTAACGAGTTTTAGTTGGCACAAACAACTGTATATTATTGCTTTTTCTATTAAAAGGACCATTGACCATGTAATGTAGAGGGTCTTGATAATTTGCTGGAGCTGTTAAAACCTGCAGTCGTTTAACTCTGGTCATTAGGAAAAATGAAATAAGACTGTCAACTATTTCCTGCTAAGACAACTGCACCATTTCACCTGCTAAAGAAGATTTTTGTGGTGAGGAGAGCATCTGCTTTGGACTCTACTGGCCTTCCCAAGCAGGCAGGGTGTTTTCTGGAGAGCTGAGTGCCAGCTTTGCCTGGTGGTGTGAGCAGTGTGGCTGTGTACCAGTGTTTGATGTGGGTGCTTTTTGAAGAGTAGGTGAGACTTGAAGTATTTGGGATTTGGCAGTTGGATGGTTTTAGCAGCTAGTTTGGTTGTGTTTGTTGTTGAATGTGGGATTACAGGGCAGATATCATTGCTTTTATTGAAAAGTGTAGGGAAATTTTACAGACTTGGGTGGCAAAAGACGTGCAGATGGAAGTGTGAGGTAAATTTTGCAATCTGCGGCTTAGATAACCTCTTCAAGTAACTAAAGCCATGATGGAATTGGTTAAAAGTGGAGGACTCCACAAAACAAAATATTCAGAAAGACAGGTTGAGGGAGCTTACCCCTCTCTTACACTTGAAAAGTTTTTACTTAATAATTGAAAGCAGAAAATCCACAGATTTTTATGTTGCTTCTTCTGAAAGAGCCTGCAGAACATGATGTGGGATCTGGTATGTTGCAGAGCATCCAAACTATTCACATGGAATGCCAGCTCTGACCTTGTCATGGTGTCCTGCTTTCAGCTGGGACAGAGTTCATGTTCTTCCCTGCAGCTGGTGCAGTGCTGTGCTTTGGATTTAGGGTGAGAATAACATGGATAAGTGTGGCTGTTTGGGTTGTTGCTGAGCAGTGCTTACCTTAACTCAAGGACTGTTGAGTTGGCCATGCTCTGCCAGGGAGGAGCTGCCCAAGGAGCTGTGGGGGAGCGTGGCCAGGACAGCTGAGCTGAGCACAGGAATATTCCAGAGCCTGGGATAACCTGGGCACTGGGTAAACTGGGGGGGTCAGCTGGGAGGGGCTGGGCAGCTGTACTGTGCATCACTTCTCTCTCGTGGGCTTTGTTCCCCTCTCTTTGTTGTCTCCCTTTTCATTATTATAATTTTTAAAAATTTATTTCGAGTTTTAAACTGTTCTTATCTCAACCCATGGATTTTACCTTTTTTCCCTGATTCTCCTTCCCATCCCTCCAGGGAGGGGCAGGGGGTGAGCTGTGTGGTGCTTTAGTTGCTGGCTGGGGTTAAACCCTGACAAACAGCCTGAATCCATTAAGGTCAAATTGCCAGAGCTTCCCATTTGCAGCAGATCTCTCAGCATCCCAGGGAAAATCTGCATCTGCAACAACTTCTGTTGGAGATTGCACAGGTCCAGCTGGCAGAACACAGCAATGGGTTTCCCTCATTTCTTGTTGTGAGGTTTAGGGTCACAGAGATGTCTCAGGATGCTGAAAGACTTCCAGCAGCTGGGGCAAAGGGCTTCTTTGCTCTACAGTCTCCTGGATTCCCCTCTCATGGTGGGATGCCAGCACTGTCTCCTGCACAAGGTCAGATGGGGTGTTCTGGAAAGTCTTTAAAATTGGCAAATGGAAGCTGCATGGACAGCCTTCACTCTGGTGTCACCCAGCTTTTCAGAGTGGAGCACTGTTATTTCAATGCTCCAGGAATATCATTCTGATTTTTAGATGTTATGTTATAGAAATGAGATCCTTTCCAGAGGGCATTTGCTGCATGTTTGTAGCAACATAAATATCTCAGCTCCCCTGAACTGTATCAGTTGCTGTGCTGAGCTGGATGAATGAGAACATTTTGACTTGCTCATGAAGCAGCTACTGGATATATACAGTGATTTGAGGGACATGCTGAAGCTTTAACAAAATTATGAATTTGTAGCTTTCAAAAGTGCCCCTTGGCTATGCTGAAGCTGATACCCTCCTTGCATTAAGCCAGTCAAATGCATTCACTTCCCAGTAATTTAAATCAATGCCAGAGTTTCCCTGGTTGAATGGAGAGTTAAACCCTGCTGTGTGCAGGTTTATTCCCCAAGCTCTCTGTGGAGCTCCTCAGGTGTTCAGGTTATGCAGTCCATGGAGATCCAGCACGGTTCCTACCAGTGGCCACTGCAGGGAAACCCTTTGGGGTGGTGGGATTAGGCCATGTTGGTCTGACAGCCTCTGTAAGGCCCAGTGGGATGTGGCAGCAGAGGATCCATCGCAGCTGCATCTGTGAGCTGTGTTTGGAGCTCACTTGGAGCCAAGCAGAGCCCAAGCTGGGCTCTGCCACAGGGTCCAAGCCACACCATTGGCATTCCTGGATTTGTGGCAGGATCCCATCCCAAGCAGCCTGTGGGTGTTTGGAATGGAGAGCCCTTTTATTTGGATGCAGATCCCACACGGCACAACGGTGTCGTTGGTTTTAGCGTCACACCGGAGTGTGCTCACTGTATTAATTTTTAAAGACCATCCTGTATAAACAGTATTGCACTTTGGTTTGTTGATTGATAATTAAAGAGAATTATATCTGTACCCAGTGTACATTTTAAAAATTGTTACATAGTTAGTGTTAAAAAGTAATATTTGGATCAATGCCTCCTATGGATTTTTGTAGATTTTCTCCTCACTGAGGCATGCGGTCAATACCTAATTTCTCTGGAGATTTACTGTGCTTAACATATTGAGGCTTTTTTAAATACTCCAGTCCCGTGCATTGAGTGTGTAAGACCAGTTTTAATTTGCTATCATTGATGAACATAAGAGTATGAACTGTCTGTGCTGAATTCCCTCCAGCGTATATTTGTGTTTGCCATTGATTCCAGGATGAGTGCTGTCCCTTCTCCCCACGTTTCACAGTCACTGTGAGCAGTGTTGCCGTCTCTCACACCAGGTAGAGGCCCAACTGAAGTCTGTGCAGGACTTATATCTACATGTGGAGTAGTGAAAGCTGCTTCACACAGGAGTGGGGACTTTGGACAGGCCCTTCACGTGGGGTTGTTGCAATGTGTGCTCCTTGAGCTCCATCAGAACCCTTGGACACTGTGTGTGTCCAGGGCAATGCCAGCATTGGGCTGATGGCAGGGAAAGCCCTGCAGTTCTTGTGCTTGTTTTCCCCACTGCTCTGACAGAGCTGGTCTGTGATATTAAAAACACAGCTCAGTGCTTGGCCAGTTTTCCTGTTCTGTTGACTAGAATATGTGCAGGGTTCAGTTTGTGAGGAAGGATGTGCAGGAGTATAAACACCTATGCCTAGACACACATTCTTTCTGAGCCTGCTTCCAGAGAACAGAGCTCTGAGTGGCTCTGGATCAAGAGGTTTATTTGGCATTTCTCCATGCATAGTTAGGATTCAGAGGGAGCCTGCAGGATTCTTTTTTTTTTTTGGTCAAATGAATTATTGATTTGCTGCAGTTTGATACGTTTCCCAAAAACTGTGTACGGGACAAACTGTAAATCCTAAATAATAAAAGGAAAATATAACCGGTCTGGCAAAAAATGGGTGGAACTTTGCAGTGGGAAATAAAGAAAAAGATGGTTTCATTTCTGAGAGTTGGATTAGAAATGTGTGCCCAGCAGAAGAGAGAGCAGGAGGTGGTTTGATGTGAAAGAAGAGTCACTAGCACGGAAAAGATGGGATAGGTTCCTACAGCCACTGTGTCCTGCCAGGAATGTCCAGAAGCAGCAAAAATAAGATGAGCATTACAGCTTGGTCACACCTGACTGTGCCTGGGCATGGGCTGTTTAATTTTGGCTGTTTTTCTCTGCACCAGGAGTGTCCAGAAGCAGCAAAAATAAGATGAGGAGCATTACAACTTGGTCACACCTGACTGTACCTGGGCACGGGCTGTTTAATTTTGGCTGTTGTTCTCTGCACCAGGAATTCAGAACGGGTAGTGAGTCTCACAGCTGCTCACCTGCCCCTACTTGTCAGGCCCTTACCTTTGTGATTCTTTTTTTCTGCCACACAGATGTGAAAGAAGAGTAAAACTCCTGTCCCCACTCTCCTGCCACACGTTCTCCTTACTGCAAGCCTGGAGCCTTTTGCTTCCGACCAGGTACCGCCGTCTCCTGCCACCACCGTTTGCTGCCCCACCCAGCTCTCGTGGTGAAGTTCCCTTGCACCTTCCCACCTTCCCACTGCAGAAACTTCTCCACACTGAATCAGGACCCCGGCCCTCCTCCTCCCAGCACATCCCATTGCCCAGGCCTGACTATCCCCTGCTGGCAGCTCTGTTCCATGCCCATGAGCTGCTCAGCCTGTGGAGTGTGTATCTGGAGGGTGCCAGTTCAGGACAGAGACCATGAGTGACAGAAGTGTCACTCTGTGCCATGTCCCAGGCTGGGCTCTCTGGAGGAGCTGTGCTGGTGCCATGGTTGCACTGGATTTTTCTTTCCAGCATTCTGTGGTGCTTGTTGTTGTCAGGGGGTGCTTGAGCAATGTGCCAAGCTGACAGTGCAGGGCTGTGCATGAGGAGAGGAGAGATGGTTCCTGGCTGGCTTTTGCCCTGTGTAGGACTGGATAAGTGCATGGAATGGCCTCCAAGCACTAAAATGTCTCATAAATTGAGCTGTACTTCTCTCACCTTTTCCCTGGAGCCACTCACTATTCAGTTGGTCATTACCCTTGTGCAGGGAGCTCCTCAGACTGACCAGGACCTGGGGAAGCAATACTTCATTATCTGCTTTTTGGGGTTTTTTTTTGTCTTTTCCTTTCTCCTGCTCCTAACAGACACTGATTTTTGGCAAGTCTTGTATTTGGTTTTTATTTTATCATCTCAGCCTTAAGTTATATCACCTTGTAATGATACATTTTTATCATAATTATTTTTCACCGTGGTAATGTTAACCCTCCTGTCCTTTATGGGCTTGTGGATTGCTGGCTATGGGGTGAGTTCTGTTTGTTTGTGAATTACCAGGAATTTGTGTTCTGTAAGGAATTACCAGGAAGTTGTGTTCCAACTCTCCAGTGAGAGCTGGAGGTGCCACTTACAGTGTAAGCAACCAAAATGATCCTTTTTTTATGAAAAGCTTCTAATCCAAACAATCATGAATAATGAAATTACAATGTAACAGTGCTAATTAAAAATAAGAGAAAAGTGTCACTTGTAAGACCTTTACAAAAGGCTTGAGAAAATCAGCTAAACTGGGGCCATAGAGAAAACTCCCGTTTTTACATCAGTTTCAGGTGAGTTCTTGGGAGCAGTGGAGTTTTGAGAGCATATTGTGGGCTGTTGTGATATCACTTATCTATTTTGAAATAATAATCTGAATATAAATTAAGTTTTTCAAAGCCAGTGTACAGAGATACATCATCTCTTTTCTTCTAAGGTGAATTGCTTCAGTTGTTCTGAGTTCCTGGACCCTGTGCCTGCAGGTTGAGTATGTTTGTGGTGTGTGCAAAACGCAGATTTCACTGATGTGGTTGTGAGTTCATGAAATTCAGTGGAGTTGTTCTGATTCATCTGGGCAGGACTGAGAACAGAATCAGGCCTTAAATCCTCAAATTAAAAAATTAAACTCTAAAGACATGGTGAAATAAAATAGCACCAATATGTTCCCATTAAATAATATTTCATATGAGACTAAAATAATAGTGAAAAATTCCTGTGAGTAGAAAAGCAGAAATCAAACATCTGTTAAAAAAGAAAAAAAAACCAGCAAGTTTTTTAGTCTGCAGAGAAGCAAAATAATTTGATTTAAATAAATACTGGTTGGAGTGTACACTCTTGTAACAGTGACAAGTTATCAAGCAGAATTGTTTTATTTTCACCTGGCTGTCGTATTTAAAATGAAGGCAGATTGATTTCTCTCCATTGATGTTTATCAAGAATTCCTGTAATCTTCAATTGTGTGAGCAGATTTATTTTTGCAAGTCAACATGTCATTGGAATTTATCTATTAGTGCTTTATTTTGGCATGAAAATCTAATAATTCCACTGTTCACAGATAATATTAACTCCTTAAAGATTAGTCAAATACTTTTTAACAAGAATCTAAAAGATTTAAAAGTGGGGGAATTCAGCTTATGCGGAGCAGAGAGAAATAAGCAGGTACAGGCAAAGAATCAAATGCTGACATGTTCACTTGGTTCTGTCAAAACACATGTAAATGTCTTTATTGAGCAGCACTTGTGGTGGCCTGGGAGGGGAAGGGCTGGGGGAGTTACTGTCTCCTGTAAAGCATTTTCTGCTGGTTTTGGGGAGGTGTGCTTTAGCTCCACGTGCCTCTTTAT
Organism: Climacteris rufus; assembly: GCA_013398175.1. Classification (NCBI taxonomy): domain Eukaryota; kingdom Metazoa; phylum Chordata; class Aves; order Passeriformes; family Climacteridae; genus Climacteris; species Climacteris rufus. Next base: position 638,501 of record VZRZ01001325.1, read on the forward strand.
CCCTGTGCCTGCTGGGCCTTTGGGCAGGTGTCAGTCAGCCAAGGCTCCTGCTCTGCCCTGCTTTGTCCCAGTCAGGAAGTGGCTGGAAGAGCTGCAGGTGAGACAGGAGGTCATCATGGCCAAACTGAATAAACTTCAGTCTCTGGGCACTGTTTTGTCAGAATATGACTAATCTTAAATTCACTTCTGACATCTGATTGGTTTGCTGTTATCTACAGTTGCACATCAATGAATCCTCCTGTGGAAAAAAGCTGTCCATTGGAATTAGGACAATTTTCCTCAAAAAGCCACTTCCCATAGCCTCTCTTGCACGAACAGGTGCCAGAAAGGCATGGTGAAAATTAGAGGATCTGCAGGCAAAAATGCTGTCTTATATGGATATAATCTGGAATTGCCATAATGGAAAAAGGAGTTGTGAACACGTGTATGAATGGAATTGTTCCACAGTTACTGGGAGATTTATGGCCAGAGAAATCACTACAGAACAGCAAGTGGTAGAGATTGTGTTTTTATTTTAATATGGGAGCCAAGTCTTGCATTAGGTGGTTGCTGAATCCAGTGCAGAAAATAAACGACACCCGAGGGACAGCGCAGCGTTGTTGGATCAGGGGCCTTTAATAATCCCGGAGCCTAAGAGCAGTTAAGATAGGGAATGTATAAAAACTAATCTGCTGCTTTTACAGTAATGTGTGTACAGGAACAAGGAACAGTTATGATGTGTTGGCACCGTGGCTTTTAGCAGATGACTCCTTGAATTAAAAGATAAGTTTGCCGAGTGACTTTCTGGAATTTATTTCATGAAGGCCTGTAAAATATGATATCTGTTTACAGCTGGATTAACAGCACAGTGCTCAGCTACTGGTCTTTACGCTGGAGGAAAAGTACCAAACAAGTCTGAACTCTTCTTTCTTTCCTGGAAAGCACAAATTCATTTTGAACAAGCATAAATTTAACTCCTACATGTGTCTGTCTTTAATCACGACGAGCAGTTTCTGGTTTTGCAGATTCCGAGTGGTTTTGATGTGCAAACTGTAGGCTGCAAGTCAAAGAAATCCTGCAGTGATCCTGCTTGTTCAGTTTTAGCAAGTTTGCTTTCCTCTGGGTAGAAACAAGGAATAGCAGTTCTGTCAGTGTTGCACTTTCCCCCTCCCTCTTTCTCTTGGAAATGCCAATCTCTGGATTAACTTCAGTTGCCTGTTTTTCTGCCTAGATGATGCTCGGGGACGGGGTTCATTTTTGAGTTCTGGATGTCTCCTGTCTTTGTGTTCTGCCTGGGGTGTGCAGAGCGAGAGTAAGCTGTTCCTGAAATAACTTCCTTTTTGGAAGCAGCAGCGGGAAGTTTACCCAGGACTTTGCTAAGCAGCAAGTGTATTTTGGGTAGTGCTGCAGCTGCACGGGCACTGCCGCTGCTGGGAGCGGGCTGTGGCGAGGCAGCGCTCACTAGATGGCAGTTTTGTCCCAGCATCCGAGTTCAAACGGCTCCGCGGGAGAACAGGAAAGGCCATCAGTGTTTAGTCTGCTCTCACGGAGTCCCTGCATGACCAATGTGGACCCCATGGACTTCCTGGAACATGTGTTAGCAATTTAGCAGCAGACATTTATTTCTTTGTTTTACTGCTTGGCTCTTTGAGAAAGTGTTGGTACTCAGTTATGGGCTGTCTGGATCATGTCAGAGGCCATGGGGATCAAGTCCCTGTGACAGGCCAGACTGAGGAAGGATGGAGTTGGAGGAGGTGAGGAAGCTGACCCTCACTGCAGCAGGAACAAGTCCCTGCCTGTCTGTGGCCTGTGGCCAAACGCCGGGGCGGTTCGGGTCTCATACAGCTGAATAAACAAAACACTTTGCCCATTTGGCTTCTTCATATTTCATCAGCACTAGTTCAATCAAAGTCTTTTCTATTTCCTAAGAAGAGGTTCCTATTCTTAATTGTATTTTTTTTTCTCTTCCCCCCCCTCCTTTCCCACATTTTAGCCCCGTCCAGACGAGGTGACCTTGAAATCCTTGGCTACTGCATGCTGCAATGGTTATGTGGGAAGCTGCCCTGGGAGCAGAACCTCAAGGACCCTGTAGCTGTCCAGACTGCAAAAACAAAGTAAGAACAAACCCCCACACACATGTACACACAGACACCCCTCTGCAGCCCTGCAGCATCCTCACCACTTCCCAGGTCTGGGAAGGACAGCTTTCCATGCTGTAGAACAGCACCTTAGGAGAAAGCTAAAACGATTTTCCTTAATTAAGAGAGATGCTGGAAGCAGTTAAAATGGGAACTTTATGTGCACGTCTACCCTCCTTTGCATGTTTATGTCTGTACTGCTGTGGGGAGAGGATGAATTCCAGTGCACAGTACACAGGCATTTTGTCTGCTGTGTATTTTTCCAATACTCTTTTTTTTTGTTCAAAGAAAACATTTGTAAATTAGCACAGGCCTTAGTGCACATACAGAAGGTTGTTGTGTGGTTCCATTAAACTTCACGGGTGCTTTGTAGAGACTGTGGTAAAAACATCTCTTGGAGGTTTTTCCACATGTGCATTCAATCTAGTTCACTTTCTATATGATACTATTTTTCAGATGTTTTTCTGTAGGTTGGTAATGTTACATAAGCCTACTGCCATTACAAACAATAAAAGGAACTTGATGAAAATCTTTCCTTTTTCCCAGCATGACTTACTTGGAGCTCACTAAAGCCACAGTGGATTAGTGTTTTGCATTCTGCTTTCACAGTTGGGACTGGAGAGGGTTAATTGCACGTGGTACCTGTAGCCTGTAGAAGGCTCCACAGCAGAGGAGTTACCCAGAAATGCAAGATCACAATTGCAGGAGGCAGCAAACTTTTAAGTAGGGCAAGTCACAACAGAGGGACACAGTGGGGGTGGCTGATCCCGGTTCCGAGTGGCAGAGTGAGGGGTGGCTGCAGACTGCAGGTAATGCCCATTGCAGCTGGAAATGTTGGCACTCTCTGCTATGTTTAATATTTCTCCTTTAGGAGTTCTGATCATTCCACAGCCCCCTGCAAGGTAACACTTACACAATTCAATGGGAAATCAATTGGATCAATCAAGCATTCTGCCCCTGCCGTTAACCCTTGGATGGCTCGCGTTTCCAGGCTGCTGGGCAAACGGAGGCTTCAAGGAAAGGCACAGAAAATTACAGATTCCACTGATCAGAAATACCCTCCTAGTCTAATGAATTGCATTCCTGCAATTAGGTAACCTGGCCAGGTTATCTTAATTTTCCTGTTCCTGTGAGTGCTGGGCTGCCTTCCTGAGTCACGCCTCCCCAGGATGAGGGCTGGTGTTACCCCTCTGTTTTTAGGGTACAAGCTCCTTTGCTGTTCCCATTTCTGTGGCCCTGCTGTTTATGAAGCCTCTGGGACTTTAGGTGATGTGACCTCCCTGTCCCCTTCTGGCCCTGCCATGCCTGTGGGTAGTTTTGACAGCCATGTGCTACATGGCAGAGGGGACCTGATGCTAAATGAGGGGAAGGCAGCAGAACTGCTGCTTAAAATCCAAAATATAAATAGGAGTCATCAATCTGGAATCAGAACAAGCTGTTTCACTCAAAGGGTTTTTTTTTTCATTCTAGAAAGCTAAAAATATCTGCAAAATAAAACTTGAAGTGCAGTTTTAGGTGTCAGCCTGGTCTTGGTGAAACCAGCAGTGTGCAAAGAGTTAAAAGCAGAGCTGGTGAGGGGAGTTGTGGGTTCAAAAGCAGTACTGTGAATCATTAGCTATCCTGGAGGTCCACTCCCTTTGGAATTGAGACTTGCTGTCTTCCTAAATCCCAAATGAGGAATCACCTGCTCCAAAACCACATTGAATTGTTGTGCTCTCGTGTTGTTTCAGGCTTATGGATGAGCTCCCAGACTCAGTGATGAAGTGGGATTCTCCTGGAAGCAGCTGTAGTAAGTGTACTTGCACTTGTACCCTATGGCTCTTCAGCCTGTTCCTAAACACAGTTAAATGTCTTACTCTGGGGGGGAGAGCAGAAGATGAGTGAAAGTAACACAAATTTAACAAAGTCTTCAAAAGAAAAAAAAACTTGCTCAGCCTCATCTGTGATGTATCCCATGGAGTGACATAAGGGATCTTGGCCATATGTAATCCAAGGTGTTGGGAAGCAGTGACTATCTTGGAAACAGAAGTAGCTGTTAGTATGGAAATAGTAAGCAACTGTCTACCAAAGGTTTATTGCTCAGTGTTCAGAGTTTGAAAAAGCAAATCGATGGACGGTGGGTCTTGTCTGGTTCCTTGCTTCCCTGAAATGCAAAAGTAACCCAGGGAAAACACCAAAGGTCACTATCTATTTTTGATTTATTCCCTTCTTTTCATAGCACTTTTGTATTGGAATTATTGGAATGCATTGCATATTAGTTAAAATTTATTCATGATGTGTATACATATTTAATACATCTTTCCTGCTGGGATTTGACCAGATGCTAATATCTGGTGTAGCACTCCAGTTTTAGGATACACTAGGGTTTTCAGCTGAAGGAAAAGTTTGATACGCCCCATATGTTTTTCCCACTAGTTATTCCTGCCCAGTCAGTGGTTTCCCTGTTTTTTTGAACCGCTTGATGGAAAAATATTGCTGCTCTTAGACTGTTTTGGGATGCAATCAGTAAGACAATAGTTGTATTTGAAGTTAAAAAAAGAAGCTGCATTTTTCCAAAGCATTCACAGTATGGTATGTATGCAGATTAAAATAATACTGTTCAGAGTAATTAATATTTAAAGAGATGCTGCAATCTATCAAATAGAAAAGGCTTCTGTTTTACCCAGAACTATCAATACTTGTCAATGAGGTATTTTAATTTTCATCCTTGGATAGCTGTCAGTGCTGTGGGAATTAGTACATGAACATAACGAGACGGAGCACTTAAGGTCTGGCTTGTTTATCCAAGTCTGTCTTTTCCTTTTCTCATCCCAAAAAGACAAGACATTGTCAGCTCAGTGTTTTGAGTGTGTCTTCAGCTGAAATTGTGTTGTCTTGTTTGGCAGCGCAGGACTGGCAGCCGTGTTGGAATTAAATCCTCTCTGAAGTTCTGCGTTTACACTCGGTGCAATTCACAGTAAAATCTGCTCCACAGGTGAAATAGCCAACTTTCTGGCCTGTATTTATGGCTTAGCTTATGATGAGAAGCCCAAGTATCAAGTGCTGAAGCAAATCCTGCTGGCTGGCCTGGAGCCCAGCGGGATGCGCTACGACGGCCCTCTGGAATTTTCTACGGCAGCGCGCGCACGGAACCTCCGCGCTCCCAAAGTGAGTGAGACGGCTCAGGGCTTATCCTGACAGCTCCTGCCTCTTGCCTTCCCTTTTGTAGAGGAGGAAATAGTTAAAGGTCTCCAAATGAGACTGACACAGCAGTTCTTTTTGCCTTAAATACACTGTGTTTGTTAATTCCTGTTTCCCCTGGCTTTGCTAAAAAGTGGAACGTCAACCCTCAAGGAGGAAGAACTGCCATGAGTCCTTTTGACCCACAGGCTCTCACTTCAAAGCAGTAGGTCTGTGGAGAATGATTTACTTTCAGGATAATGGGCAAGTCAAGGACTTTGTTCACTAACATCTTGAAGACAGGCCTGAATGCCAGGTTTTTCCCTCGTCCCAGATTAAAAGCAAAGTTACCTTTATTAGTGAAAGCATTTAATTCATTTCTTGCTCTCAGGACTGTTCTTTGTCATTTGCCTTTATCCTCCTGCAGCCCCGCTGTGGGGATGTTCCTGTGGCTTTAGCTGTGCTGTTGGTGTGCATGGCACAGGATTTTCCAAGTGCCAGCTCTGCTGTGCCATTTTCCTTCAGTGCTCTAAGTTAATAAAGCCCAGCTTCCCTAAGCAGGGAGGGAGGTAATTAGCAGTTTTCCTGGGAAATGTCAGTGCTGTTCCTGTGGAACTCCCCGTGTGCAGCAGCCCCGGGTGGGGCTCTGGGGCCTGTGCAATAAGGCAGGGTCAGGGTCCCATCCATTTTTAATATTCCTGCTGAACTTTGGACCATCACAAGTGTCCGTGAGCCAAGAATGCAGGATGCAAACTAATGTGACTGATAGGCTGCGAGATGAATGGTGATTCAAGTATCAGTGCACAGATGGTTCTGATTTGCTGAGTTTTGTAGCTGCTGCAACTGAAGACATAAAATATCCTTCTAGTCATAAATTAGCTCTTTGGAAGCAAAACCTTGGCACCAGAGCTTTACAACCTTCAATTAGTAGGGAAAGAAGTATTTGAATGACTGTGGTATTGACATCTGTAGGCCTGCATAGTAATCATTCCTAATAGAAGAGAATATCTGTTTGAGGGGGTTTTGCATGGCTAATTAACCACCAGTGAGAATATGTAATTTTTTCATGATCTCCTGATTGTCACCTTTCTCTCATGATACAATTACATTTTATTGTAGCAAGTGCCTCACAAACCAATTGTCAGCACTATTTACGTATTGTGGAAGGCAGAACAAAAGTTCATGTTTAATGAAAAGGCACTGGGTTTTGATCTTGGTAATTACAGATGCTTAGTTTAGCACTTTTATTGACTTTTCTGGTTTTACCCCTTTTTAACAAAACCAAACTACTTTGGTGACAGGACTTCTGTGGCTATGATGGTGAGCATTGTCTCCTCAGTCATTTGAGAAGTTTTTTTAAGTTTGCTCTGTTTTGTGAACTGAATCAGAGCATCAGGTAGCTGTTCACTGATCTCCAGCCGATCCTGTTGGATCTCTGTTTCACAGGAGCCTTTGATTTCTCAGAGTCACACAGCAAAGAGTAAATCTGTTTCCTTACTGCCTGCCCTAAGACCTGACAGCCTGTGGCATAAACGATGAGCCCCACCTGGCAGGCTGCAGGAGCTGCTGCAGCACGGGATATTTGCAAGTCACGCCCCCTTGGAAAATCCCTGCCCGAGGAGTGTCAGTTACCCCCATTCCTGGGCCACAGGACAAGCGGGATTGCTTTAGGTGCCAGGAACAGGAGCAGAGGGAATGCCTGTGTGTTGCTAAATCGTGGCACCTGGCAGCACTTTTTCAGGGAAATCTGTAATGCCCAGTGTCTCACTTCTTGGAACAGTGAGAACGCCAGGCTCACCCGTGTTTCACTGGGGCCTGTTCCTTCAGCCAGCTCTGCTGCTGACATGAGCCAGTTTCCTCTAAACACTCGCTGCAAAACAGCTGCTGAAAGGCAATTTTAGGGTTATTCAAAGGCCTTAAGGAGTACTTAAATAGAAGCAGAGAGGGCAGATAACTGAATTGTTGTGAAATTTATTGCTTTTTTCAGAAAATGCAACATTTTGGTGGCCTGGTGCACTTGGTGCTGCAGTCCTGACAGTGCTGGGTGAGAGGCAGGCTCTTCCCACTGCATCTCTTCATGCCACTCTGTGGTGATGCCAGGCCTGACTTTTCATCTCAGCATTCCCTTTCCATCTCTCCTTTTCTTCACCAAACACTTCTCCCATTAAAAACACAACCTCAGAATAGTGGGAACCACTACCAACAAGCCACTGTTTGGTACACAGGAAAGGAGTTGATTTGGGGTTAATTCCCTTCTGAAGACCAGTAACCACCTGTAACAGAGGATCCTGCAGCACCAGCTCCTTGATGAGGAGCATTGCATGGATTTTAGGATACTGCTCCCTGCATAGCATCTGAAGCAAATCTTCATGTGGCATAAAAAACATAGCAGTGACTGCATCCTGGTTCTTGGTTCCAATTGCACACCAAAGATAGGTGATAGAATATTGATTGCATTAATTCTCAAATTTGTTTATTACATTTTTTGGCCCTGGATAAATATTTTTAGCTTTTCCCCCTACTGTGAAAGTGTGGATGTTGGGGCCAAAGGAAAGTGTGGTGAGGCCAGCTCACTGCTTGCTTGTTCTTGTAGAAATCAGATTAAAAAGTAATTGCATCAATACCAACATATGATTTCATTAGTATGAAATCTGGTCATTTTTAGGCAAAAAATACGTATTTTCACTTTCAGTCCTGTTGGAACTTTGAGTGAAAACTTAAAGCAAAACTCCTAATTCCTGTTTGGGAGGTGATGCAGTTGTTTAAGGTGTGGTGAAGATGATTATTTTTCTGTGTGAAACAGGGGCTTTTTTCACTATCCCAAGTGCTCTCTCTGTATCCCAGGTTCGCCTACCAAAGCCTGCACTGAAACCAGCCCAGCAGAAGGGAAAAAAGCTGGAGGGTGAAGAACCTGCCTGTCAGAACAAAGTGTGTGTGGGGGTAACAGGCACACAACTCCTGGGAGAAGAAAAGCCAAGTAAATGGAACAGGAGGCCTCCCCCAGCAGAGCCTCAGCAGGTGAGGATTTGGGCCCTGCAGCAGCACAGATCTCCCAAGAGTTTGCCTGCTCCCTTAGCCCCATGTCCAGCTTTTGGGGTGGGGGGGGAGGAACAGGAAAAGAGCCAAGGGCTGTCACAAACTGCAGAATGTGGCAGATGCTTGCTGGCTTCCAGTTTTCCAAACATGAACCTGAGCCTTGTGTAGCCCAGGGGAGAAGTGCCAGGAGGGCAGCACCTTACCTGCCCCGAGCCTGATGTTTCCAAGTGCTGGCTCAGGACCTGGGATAACTCTGAACTTCCTGAATTCCTCTCAGCACACAGAGTTACTGTCTGTACCTCAACAGGCTCCCTTGCCCAGGCCTTCACCCAGACCAGTGCAGCAGAAGGAAAAGAGGGGGCAAGAGGAGAACTGCAGCTGCCTGAGCAGGCCCCACGCCCGGGCCCCGCGCCGGCAGCCCCAGGGGCAGGAGAAGCCACCTCCATTTCACACTGCAAGGCAGGAGCCTGAGCACCCTAAAAAGGTGAGGGGTTGGTGTTACCTTGGAGCAGTCCCAGTGCCCTGAGGAGGAAAGATCAGCTCCCTGTCCAACTCCCACTCCAGTTGGTTGTGTTGCACTTGGATGCAGATAGAAGAGGTGGGAAATGACAGCCTCTCTTTGTGGACCCTGTTGTTTGCTCGGCAGAAAATGAGTTCAGTAGTTTCCTTTTCTAGGTAGTGAAAAACTTCATAGTGCTCATTAATTGAGTTCTTAAAGTCTGAGTTTTAAATCAGAGGGTTTTAGTAGTTAATGAACTCACCTTGAATATTATTGGTAATTTAGTGCATGAAAGGGCTGAATGAATGTTTTCAGTCTGACTCTCCAACTGTACAGGAAAAAAAAAAGAGAAAAAATTAATCCAAGTTTTAGTACAAATAATGCAGCTCCAGGTCCATTTCGGTGATCACCTTGTGCTCCTTTTCTCTGGAGCTTCAGTGTATTTTAGTGAGGGGATTTCACCCTGGTTTACTTTCATATAAAAAAGTAACTTGTTAAATGAGAACAATTTCTAATAAGCACAAAAATGCAACTGTAAGGGTAGCTTTATTATTAATGCCAAATTCTTTGCTTCGAGCAGTCTGATCCTCACTGCCTGGAGACTCCGGTACAAGCTGGGAGAGGGAAGCAGCCAAAGCACAGCTGTACCTGAGAGCACCAGGCAGGACAGTGGTGAGCAGAACCATCCTGGGAGAGCTTTTGGCTGCCAGCAGGGCAGAGGGAGCCTGGCCACTCAAACACAACTTTGGAATAGGAAAATAGTCCAGTGTGACTTCTAGTCCTCAAATGAAAAGTTGTGACAGAAAAGGGACCAGTCTATGGGCTAGTGTTTAGATATTTGTGTTTGGATTGGTTGTTCTAATGGAAAAGCTGCTATTCCAATAGGATTAAAAATGCTGTTTCTGTGTAGAACCATTCTGTGGTACTCACTGAATATTCTGCATAAGGGGGGGAGACTTTAAATGGGTGCCAGGTGACATTCAAGCTGTTGAAATGAGAAACTGGAGAAGGGAAAAGGGCAGGATTCTCTTAATTTCCTTTTGCAGAATTCCTCTCACACAATTCAGGAGCTTGGTAAAGGAAAGCTCTGTAGGAAAGCAGAGCTGCAGGGTTGTCCCTGTTCTAAGGGACAGTGGGAGAGGCAGCCAAGCCTTGGCTGAGGGAGAAGTGCAGGGGTGGTGCTTGGGGCTCCCTGGCAGAGGTGGGGACTGGCCCAGGATGGCATTGCTGCTGGGGATGTCAGACAGACCAGGCAGCCCCTGGCCAGCCACAAGAAGCCCCACACCCCCAGCACATCTGTGTTCTCTGTCACAGGGCAGGAGAAGTTCTGCTTCACTGGGAAATGCAAAACTTAAACCAAAGCAGCAAATTCACACTTAGAATCATGTCTTGAGTTTCCAGGATAAACCTTTATTAGCAGCAACACAGGAAAGACTGAATATATTACATTTTTTTGGAGACAAGTCAAAGATAGACAAGAATTTAATCTGTAGACTTCAATAGTAAATATAGGTATATCTCTTTAGGAGGTGTTCAAACATAGCTTATGCTACACACTCACCATACAATATCCATACACCTGCAAATTCCAGAGGTAAGACTCTGTAAGAGCTTTCTCTAGGATAACTTTACCTCAATGGCATCTTTGTTTTCTTGGTTCACCTCTCACTTAATAAAGTTAATATTGATTATTACTACTTCTTTTCCCCTGCAGGAAGACACTGCACGAGAGCTGCCACCATTTGACCCCTACATCATACTCTCAGAATCCCAAAAGAAAGACAATCACCTTGTAACTCCAGTTCATCCAGCAGCATCCCAGGCTGCTGCTGACACCACTCCTCCCTCTCTGGCTGTGGTGTTCAGGCTGGCATTTGCTGATGAAACCTACCCCTACACTGCAGCTGTTCTGGTGCTTCTGCTGCTCATTGTGCTGTCCTTGTATCTGCTTTGATGGTGCTGTTTCCATGTCTTCAGTGTGTTCCCAGCACACAGTTTTTTCCTAGAGTTTCTTTATGGAAGATTTCAGCGTCAGGGGCTTGAAAAAGAAGTTTTAAAATAATTCTGTCAGTACATACCTTGTACAGGCAAGTTGTCATCTGCACTCAGTCGTTATGGATTCTCTGAAATATTTGTGCTGTTTTTTGATATAAATGTTGAGATTCTTTTTGGTGTTTTTTTAAGTGGACCTTTGTTACAGCAGCATTAAAAAAGTATCTTTAAATACAACAGAGTGTGATGTTTAATTACTCTGGCACTAGTGTGGGGCTGTCTTTATACTGTGTCGCAAAACCTTTAGTCAAACACTGATGCATTAAATGCATGGGAATTTACAGTTTACTCCAGTGGGTAAAAAGAAGATAATAGTCACAAATTCTATTTTAAAAAAGTACTTTACCAGCTTTGTCTTTTTCACTCTAGATGTGATTTCCTTACCTTATTGCAATAGGGACATTCACCAAAGATGACATTAAAGCTGTGTCTGCTGGTAGGAAGGCTTTGTAGCCACTGCAACAACACAAGGAAGTGGGTTAAAACCCACATGGGTGTCATGTCCAGTTTAAGAACCATCTATTAACGAGCAGAGTTCAGCTGATGAACATCTGCCACGGTGCATTCAGGGTGCCCCAGAGGGCTTCTGCAGGAACGGGGAGGGGAGAGGACAAGTGCAAGTGCACAATGTGGGCTTTTGCTTCCTGCAGGCTGTAAGTGGCCAGTGCTGGTTCTGCAGCAGTGCCAGGGGCTGAGCAGTCATGCCTTGGTGCCCTTACCTCCCAGAGACAGGCGTGGTGGAAGGGCTGCCCGCAGCGCGGCTCGGCACAGAGCTGGTCGGGCGCGCGGCCGCCCAGGCGATAGGCGTAGCAGATCCCGCAGTCCCGGGCAAAGTCCTGCCAACACAGCAGCTTTGAGCTCAGGCTGCAGCTGAAAGGGAGGGCTGGGCTGCAGCACAGCAAACACCTTCAGCTGGGGCTTTGCTTTTGCAGGTTTTGCTAGGTAGAATTAGTACTTTTTGCCTTTAATGTTTGTGCCGTAACGGTGTAGAGTGACGCTGGGTTCCAGGTGTACAAGACTTGACCGGGTTAGATTTCTAACATCTCCTTCAAGAAGCATTTTCATACTTTTGGGCACTTTTTTTTATTAACCACTCTGGTTTGTCATTATGATTTGACATTAGACACAAACCCTCAGTCACGTCTTAATTTAGAAACTTCACAAATGAAAGCAAAGCTCGTAATCCGGTGTTAAAGCATTGTCAAAAATTAATTCCCAGTTTGTTTGAAATGCACCAGTATTTGGATGCCCTCTTGTCCCCTCTAAGCAGCTCTACCTAATTAGAACTGAAGTCATCAACATCCATAACACAATGTTTGGACTTTCCACGTCTCATTAGCTACTCTGGAACTTCCTCTTTTTCTTTTAATAGTGGAGCCTGTTATTAATGGCCTCACTGCTATGAAGGCCACAGGGAAGTGTGCACCTCTAATCAAAGGTTAACAAGCTCTGACAACTGTTGCTTGCAGTTCAGAAGTCCTTGTGACAATATATTAATCCAATTACCTCTCTTCCAAGTCCCTTCTTTTCCCTGCCTCTCAGAAAGTGACCATTTAGATGTTCCTTATTCAGCAATAAGGACTGATCACCAACACAAACCCACTTACGCTTTTTTCCAACACGGCGCGGGATGGGAAATCAATTTCTAGGAGCTCTCTCAAGTTCTGTAATAAACTGATTTCTGGATCCCTGTGGGTGGGAGAGAGGGAGAGGAAAGTCCACAGCAGGAATGGCAAACAGCATTTTGGTTTGCAGCCTGTTGCACTGGAGACACTTACCACAAGTGCAGGTTGTTGTTGAGTTTAGCTCTCAGAGGGTTCACTGCTGTAAAGAGACAGGAATAATGACATCACCCAGAGATGATGGGAGCAGAGATCTGGAGCAGAGATCTGATTCCAGAGGGGAAACAAGTGGAATTTGCTGCCTCACCATGATCTGCTCCAAGGAAATAACACTCTGGCAGCATGGTTGGGTGGCGAGGATCTACCTCTATGTTCACAGAGACGTTGTTTCCTGCAATGAGAAAGCAAGTAAGGCCATGGGGAAGCTTGGCAGTCAAGGATTTGAAAATGGGACAATTTTTAAAAGCAGTTTTAAATTGGTTAATTCAGGGTTTCATTACATAAATAATAACAAAGTTGGGAGGTATCCAAATAATGGTAAAAAATATCAGTATATATATTCAATATTTACATTTCCACAGACTGTAATCAAAAATAGCAACTGATTAAAAAAACCTGACAGGCTTGCATTTCTTTTAGACTTGTCTTAACACTTATTCAGAAATAAACCTAATCAACTCAAGTTAGAGGACAAAATCCATTTGAAATCTTAGTGAAACTTTGAAGGTAGTAACCATAGAACTTACTAATTCATCATTCTCTTTTATAGCCAGAAAGAGAAGCCCAGACCCAATATTGAGCAGTAGAAGTCACTTCCCTCCAGCTCAAACTCCAGGACTGAGACAACAATGATGTATTTTTGAAACAGCAAATATTTGCTTTACAAGACACCCCATCCTCCCTGGAAGGGCTGCTGTTCGTCAGGGGGAAGCAGCTCAGTGGTGCTCAGATCCAGTTCCAAAACCTCACACCTCAGTCTCTTCTAAACATGCCCAGGTGAAGCCCAACCTCTCCTGTAACTGGAAGCTGTGTTAGGCTTTCCCTCCTGGAAGAGACGGGAATGAATGAAATCAAAGTTCAGTGGTAAGTGGAGGCTCTCTGTGCCCAACAACAAAGGGCTCAAAGCCCCATCCTGCCTCTGCTGAGCTGCTGCAGGGAGCTTTTTGAGGCTTTTCTTTCCCTTGCCTGGGCCTGTCACAAGTGCAGCAGGACCAGGACAAAGCCCCCCTGACTGCACACAAAGTGCTGTCTGACCCAGGTCACTGCAGCCACTTGCTGCACTTTCCTGTCCTTCCCTCCAGCTCCTTCCTCCCTCCCTCTGCAGCTTTCAGAACAGCCTGGCTCCACTCTGTGTTCTCACATTTCTCCAATTTGCTATTGGTGGTGTGCATTTCTCCTAAAAATCAGAACTTTTCTGTCAAAGGCAACATCCCCCCCCCATTTCCAACCTCTGACAGTGGCAATTACAAGACTCCTTAACTTACATGTATAATTACAAAATTCCTTATCCTATGTATATTAAGACCTTAAAATGCCAGACATCAGCATATAAACTGAGGGACATTTTCAGATGTTTACCAGGGAAGCCTCTCATTTCCTCTCTTTTATTTCTTTGTCCTTGCCACTTGCCTCCTTTAACCCCCTTTTCTCCCTTTGGACTGCACTCTAATATTCCTTCTACTCTAGGATAGGATGAATCTGAAGTTTAAAAATCTGGAATTTGTGACTGAGGTAAGGGCTTCACCCGAGCTAATATTTTATAAATACTGATTTTTCTAGAGCTACCAAGCAGGTGCTCAGCTGTTGACTCTTCTGCATTCATAATTTACAAATACACAATGTTTTCCTGCAGAAATTTTCATTTATCTGACACCAGAAAGTTGTAATGAATTTCCCAAACAGGTTCAGCGTTCTGTGGAAAGTTATTTTTCTAATACACAAAAGAAGAGTTATGTCTTTGGTTTAAAGTGCTGCCTTTCCCTTTCCAAACTCAAACACCATCTGATAAGCAAAGCAAGACAGTACCCTCAATTTTACTTCTCAAATCCACTGGATCCCTTGAAATCTGTTCCTACCTATTGCAATTCTTCTTCTGGTAGCACTCCGGGTGGGATTTTCTGGCTCAAGCACCCAGGTCTTCCCATCAATTTCATCCAGGGCATCCCAGAATTCTTTCAGTGACTCCAGTGCTGCCAGGAACTGGTTGTAAATGTCTGTTAAGGAGTTCTAAGAAAAGAAGAAATATAAACAGATTTCATAGAGTTTCCACCTATGGCCTGAGAGAATCTTTTTTAAAAGAATTTATTCATTTAAGGAGTGTTCAAATCCATGTGTGTGTCCCAGGGTATGGTGGTAACATAAATCGTGGAGCCTCACACGGTTTTTAATTGAGGCAACACAAGGAGAGCTGTATCCTGAGCACAAACACTTCACTCCTGGTGGTTCTAACCTACACCTGGATTTGATAGTGTTTTATACTTTCAAAAAACTGGAAACAGCTATTAATGTGCATTGTAACTAAAAAAAAAAAAACCTACTGTAAAATTAAAGTAACATCATCATATTTATTATCCTAATTGTATTAACTTTGACATTCTGATATTTTGCCTCTCCTTCAGCCAAGCACCACGACAGTTACCCAATAAAACCACACAGAAATACTCACATAACTAGAGGGGCTTCTTTGTTTTTTAGAGACCCTCAGAAATAGCACCCAACATCATCATAATCATCTCAAAATTGAGCAGTATAAAAACAGGTGCTTAAGATCAGATTTCAAACCATGTAAAGAAGGCAAGAGGAGGAGAAACCATCTAATAATCAGAGGATTACACTTGGGGGATTTCAATATTTGAGAGTGGATTACACAGAATCAGAAAAATCTTTCATTAGCCAGGACAATATACAGGACAGCAATGCAAAAGAAATCTTTTTTAATCTTCAGTGAGCAAAAAGAAATCACTGTTTCTACAGAGAAAGACTTCTGCAAGAGCAGAAAACACTTGGTGGTCAGGTGAACCCTTGGCAGGTGCAGATGCCCAGAGAGGGCCAGATTTCAGAGATGCTGAGGTCCAAAAGAAAAAGCAAATTAAATATTCTCAGAGAGGTGTTTTTCTATAAATAAGATAAAATACAGAAGGAATGGTTTCCTTTAATAGGTAAGGATTACATTCTTCTTTTCTCACCTGGACAAAAAGCAGCAAATCATCTGAATGTTCTCAGATGGAGAAATAGGATTTTCTTGTGTAACAACTTTTCATATTTTGTGCATGTGTATTTTAGAAAGAAACAGCCTAGCTTAGAAATAAAATGCTACATTTTCTTCTGCTGTTGTTAAATTATATTAAAATAGGAGAGCACCTAAGCAGGGAAGTGTGAATTCTGCCAATCTCCAAATGTAACGCTTATTATCTTTAAAAGCATTTTGTTACTTTTATAATACCTGAAGTGATATAATAGTGTCAGTCACTTAACCACATCTTAGAGTATAGTATCTTCATCTTAAGTACTATTATTTCCAGTATTTTAATAATTTTCACACAGTCCTGAAATGTGATCTTTTGTGCTCTGATGACACTTAAATTAATAGCATAATTTTCTGGTACTTGCAACAGTTGCTTTCCATTTTGATTTTTTACATTTTTCTATATCACATACAGATAAATCCTCTAATAATCATTTTTATCTTTATCTTCCGGGAATTCAAAGGGTTTCACTAGAAAAAAGAAACATCAAGGGATTATAACCCACAGATAAGTTTTAAAATCCAATTAATTTTAATACTAATTGTAATTTTTCAATGATGTTCCTTAAAAAGGTAGTTAAATCTTTTTTTTATACACTGTTCATTTGATCTTATTTGCATGCTTCATTGATGTTGCCAGCTGTCTCCTGCTATATCCATAAATGCATCTCTAGCTGTTTAAATACATCACCTGCTTGTCATGCAAACCATGACAACTCCAAGATTCCTCTTTATTTGATTAACCAACTCATTTTTGGTCATTGCCCAACACTTTTAGAACAGCCTGAGATCACACTTTTCTTTGCTCTAAACTGCACCAAAACCATTGTTAATAATGTCAAACAGCACAAACTTTGTTTCGTGGTCCTCTATGTACAAATGTGTTAGGATTTGTGTGAAAAAAGTCAAAATTCTTTGGAAAATCAGACATTCCTCATTCAGACTGTCAGTGCTGCTCAGCACAACTCTAAAAGCACTCACAAAACCAAAGTGGCTCCTGCATAAACACACCAGGTCCTCAGCAAACTGTGACCCCAATGTCATCTCTCTGTCATCACTCTGCATCCCTCATCCATTTCAGCCACTGGGAGATGAAGCCCTGACTTTGTCCAGGGAAAATCAGATCCTCTGGACCTCCCCATCTCTGAGAGAAACACACCTTTTCTTCTATCAGGAAAGACTCCTTTTTGTAACAGTTTTGTTTCCATTTCCATCCTCTGCACTCTCATCCCTACCTCATCACTGGTACCTCCTCATGCTAACTCCTTCCTTCTTTTCTTATTTTATTCCAATTCCAACATTTTCCCACGTTCACCCTTATTGCCCGTACACCATTTCCTCCAAGCAAAGGAATAGGGGAAAAAAAGTCACTGTAATCATGGTTCTTATTTCTAGAGCCACAGAAGCTGGGAAGAATAAAAAATCTTGAGTCTGTGCCTGCCATAAAACCCATGAAGCTTTTCAGGAACTTTTAAGAAGTGCTGTAGCCTATATGGCTGTTCTGCCAAATTTCAAGCATCTGCTCCAAACCCTGGATGAACTGAATAGTAATCAAATGGCAGTAAAAAAAGTTCTAATTAAGATAAATACAGAAAATTGATTGCACTTTTTTTTTTATTTTTTTTTTAAAGATAAAAACACAGTCTTTATTCTGAGATTTTTTTTGGCTAAAATTCCTCTTAACACAAAATTTTCTCATCCAAAATTAAAACAACTGCAAAGCCCCCTAATAGGAAAGGTGAAGTAGCCTAAACTATTGGTGTCATTGCCTGCTTGCCCTTCATGGATTTATAAACACAATACAGTTTAATAAAGCAAACAGTCATTGGATGGAAAAGGGATCACCTCAAGAATTTATGATTCTTTAGATTTGTTTGGAAACTGTTTCTCATCCACAGTAGTTTAACCATTCCCTTCTCCTTAACAGATCAAACCAAGACACAAGACTGAAATCTTTATCAAAAGTGTCTTGTCAACCATCTCCATGTTCTGTATTTACAGCTGGTGTCTGTGAAGTTCCTTTGCCAAGAAAAAGCACAGTTCTGATGTGTTTCATTGTGTTTTCATCCCAAGAGCTGAAGAATAACCTGATTCCCAGCACTGTGCCTTCTGCAGCTCGCATGGCCCTTCCCTTGCCGGCTGCTGCTCGCCCTCATTAGTCATTAATTTCCACTCTCCTGACCTTCATGTAGCCAGCCAGGTGGGCAGTGGGCAGGATGGAAACCTTCCCCTGATGTGAGGCACCCTGAGCCTGCAGAACTGCACTTCCAGCGTGGGCTAAAACTGGAGGCAGCACATTTATCTGGTTCTTTAGAAAAAAGGCTGTAACAGAAATAAGTAAATGTTCTTGCACTTGTCATTGAGAAGCACTCTGCATTTATTTGGCACTTAGAACAGGAGCAGCAGCAGCAGCATTGCCCTTGGTGCTGATTTCTTACTACTCTAAAACGTCTCCTCTGAGCCAGAATCCACTGGCTGTTGCTGATCATGCTGTGAGACACCTGCACTGGCTACTGGGCTTGTCATGACGCACAAAACCCCACCATCTTCAGCTTGACATTGTGCAAGTTATAATTATTCATCCAAATGAATATGTCAGAGCAGCAGCAGCAGACCTCTCATCAGAGCAAAAGAAAAATACATCAAAACATTATCAACCCAGCAGGAAGACAGGGACCATAAGGAAAATTACCCATTTTTAATATGGATGCCATAAAGCCATGTCTATTATTATACGGAAGGGGGAAAAAAAAAGAAGAAAAAAAAAACCAACTCCAAGTTTAAAATCCATGAGCCTGAAATAGGCAGCAGCACACACAGGGGGTGAGAAAGAAAAATCAATTACCTGAAATCTATTTATATTTGCTTTCATAGGAGTTTATATTCTAATGGTGTGATGGCACCAAGATAGTTAAGCCTTGTCATTCATACATTAAACACGGCCAACAAATATTAAAAGTTTAAGACCTATGGTACCAAAACATTGTGTTATTTCACTAGAGAACGGGTACAGCGTGCTCTTTTTCCCTTTTAGGAACCAAAATGTTCATGCACTTGAGTACCTGCTGAATGGTGCTGCCAGTGGTGTTTCAGCATTATCTGAGCTTAACCCGTATTTTATCACGGTGTGAGGGCTGCTCGCCACAACCATTTGCACACATTTGGAAAATAAACACCATTTCCACAATTACCACAGCCATTTGTCCCCACAAGTGCTGGGTTCATGTCACCCACACAGACAAGGTCAATTTGCAAAACCTACTGTACAGCTAAAGCATTTGGGGCTGCTGGCATTAGGTTCAGGATTAGAGCAGCTGAAGTTAGTGTCTCATGATTTCAAAACAGGCTCTTCAGTTACACACCAACACCTTTTGTTCTTGTTTTCAAATAGTCCCCAGGTAATTCTAGCTGGAAAAAGAGATGTTAAGCCTCAGAATGTTGTATTTTGAACATTAGATTTTTCCTTGGCTGTAGTGCCAGTATCAGCATATCCACCCCCATTTTTAACTTGTCAAAGGCTGCTCCACGTCGTGTTTTTCCAGAACATTTTATTAAAACACAAGTCCATCTTTAAAATTGCTAACAGTAAACACAGAGAAGCAGCAGCTGTCAGGGACGTTTGAAATGTTGTTAATTTGAGGTGACATAAATTGCAAGGCTGTAAAATTAATAAAACACTGTTGAAAGTATGTATTGAGTTTGAGGTTACAAACAGCACGTGAAATCCTGGCCAGAGTATATGGACTCCAGTAGAATTTCAGGGAAAAACATCTCTTTAAACTGTTCCAAACCATACCAGAGAATCAAAACCTAAAATTACACTTGAAACTAAGCACATTTTTCATTTGCAGTGCTTGATTCTTGCAGTTCTTTCCTCAAGCTCTCAGTATTAGAGGATATGAGGTGACACACAGAACCTTGAGCTCTGCAGTCTAAATTACATGCCCAGCTTAAACTCATCCTGCTGCAACCTTCCAGTGTTCCCTGTGTGAATTTAGCACCAAAGACAGGCTTTATTGCTGGGTAGAAATCCTTGTGAGAGTTAGAATTATCAGATGTAATCATTTATGGAAAATCTATTTTCCTGATTGAAATGAAATTAACTATCAATTATTTTCTACGTATAATTAAAATTAACTTGTATCTAAATGTTCCCATTTAAATTCATTTAATGAAGTACACAAGCTCTGTTCAGGAAGAAGGGTACATGAAATAATGGGAGACACCAAAAAAAGACACTGGCTCGTGATTCTATACAGTAACAACATCAGTTAAACTAAGAAATCAGAATTTCATTAAGTACTCTCCTGTTGTTTCTTTGATTATAACTGGAAAAGTTTTATTCACTTGTGAAAACTCTGTAGGATAAGAAACTGGGGGAAACTCTATGGGATAACCAATTCCTTTTTTCATTGTCTGTCAACTTTAGGGGGTGCTTCTTTTCTAGAAGACAATAATTTTTCATGCATTTCACTTCATTTTCCCTTTGCCAGCATATTTCCTAAAGAATTTTCAGCCCTATGAACAGCTTAAAAAAGCCCCAACCAGTACATACAGCATGCAAGGTCTACCTACATGGCAAGGAAGATATTTCAGATACTATGATAAGGAATATGGAGTTCAGTATGATTACATTTTCATGAGCATGTTCAGAAATAAAATGCACACAGGGAGAAAAGCTGGAGTTAAAAACCAGAGTCCAGCCCCTTGTTACCACCTTCCCATTGCATATGTATGTTTTATTAAAAAAAGCTGCCTAAGCCAGCACTTACCTGTGGCACCCAGGAAACAGCAAATGGAACAGGAAAATCCACCAGGCACTCTGGTGGTTCTGTAGGATACTGAGGGAGGGAAAGAAAAGAGAGTTTTTCTTTTTTTTTTCCTTAGTGATTTCAAGTCAGACTGATACTCAGCTGCCAAATTTGATAACAAAATATGAGCACTTCAGGCATCTTGAGAACTTGGCTCTGAGAGGAAACAATATGTAAAGCATTTTCAGAAATAGTTATGAATCTTAATTATCATTTAAAGAAGAAAGCTACATATAAATGTTTTATATATCAGTTTTTAGTAAAGGCAGGAGAAAGACAATTTTCTCTGTTTAGTGGTCACAAAGGCACGTAAAAAACCTTAAGACACAAAACACGAATTTTTTTTTTAAAATGCCTCTTCAATTACCCATCCTGCATAGAAAAGTTTAAAAACCAAACAACCCTTCCATGAGTCAAGAACCAATTTTCATTTAAACTGAATTATTTGTTCTGATTGGCAACATTTTGTGTTTTGAAACTGAAAGTAATCTAGGGTACAGAACTATTTAGAAAGAGATGATTGAACATAGACCCCAAATTGAAACAACCCCTCATTCCAAATTAAAAGATATCAATGAGAAATTTTTTTTAAAAAGGCTGTATTAAAAAACCTGAAGCTATAAAAGGTTTGATAACTCCATGCCAGGTTATTACAGTTGCAATCAAATGCTTATGTCAGAAATCATCCTATTATTCTTCAGAACAATTTAAGCAATTATTGAACAAAATATTTCTATTGGAATTCTGAGCATGCAGCTAACTTTATCTAGAGAAAGCATTTTCATAACCCTTGCCAGATCATTCAGATAATTACCAAAGTGTCTTAATTACTACATAACAGGCAAATCCTTGCAGTGGCCTATTTGAAGCCTTGGGGTCTGAAATGCTCAGGCACTGATCTTAATCAAAGAAACAGCATAACAAAAATAAACACACTTTTATTAAAGCAGGCTATCAAAAGAAATACCCCCAAAATCCCAAAAAGTACTTTAGCCAAGTCTTTTCAAAAGTATTGGCTGTGTGTATGAAGGGAAATCAAATCTCTGTGTCACTAAACCCACATTTCACATCCAAATTTTGTCTGGC
This sequence comes from Climacteris rufus, assembly GCA_013398175.1. NCBI lineage: Eukaryota > Metazoa > Chordata > Aves > Passeriformes > Climacteridae > Climacteris > Climacteris rufus. The sequence continues at coordinate 660,127 of VZRZ01001325.1, forward strand.
AAGTTTAAATCCCAGACGTGGTTTAAAAAGGACAAGCAATTGACCCATCAGCATCACACACACTTGAAAACAAACAAACAAACAAACAAACAAGCCCAAGCAAACACACACACACACAAAATTACTTGTTAAAACAGACAAATCTGATAATCTCATCTTTTCCTTGCACATATCCTTAGTAGTTAGATGGTGCTCTCTTCTGCCATGAGGATTACTCAGATATTTTATTACTATGAAGAAAACACAAGTTTTTACAAGGACAGAAAACAGGACCTTCATTCCCCCTCAGGACAGTGTTAAATAAAGGCTGAACAGAACCAGACAATGCACAAGTGTCAGTGTTTGACCATGGCAGTTCTCAGTAAAAATTAATATTGCACTGGATTTTTTTTCTGCACTTTTACACTTCCAAATAGTTAAAATCTTTACTTCTGTTGTGCTAAGAGTAAGAAAAGCTTAGGGCAACAGGCTGCACCCAGTTTCTAGTGTCACAAAAAGTATTGTATTTATCCCTTATAAACAACACAGTCTGGTTACTCTCCTTGCACATTAAATAGACCATAATTGTACTTCCTGATGGATTTTTTCCATCAATGTATTTAATAATGGACTGACTAGCAAATTAATTATGCATTCATTACTCTCTGCATGTAGAATGGTTTTATTCTTTTTAAAAACCCACTTGAGCAACACTCAGTTCCCAAGCAGTACTTTTCCCCCTCCTTTTCCCCTTCAAAGGTAAAGCTAGCTCATCTAAGGTAAGACTAAAAAACTTTCTAAAGGAATATAGGATGCCTGTGAAGGTGGAATTCTATCTCATATGCTCACTCCTCATGCCTTCAAGTTTGTAACTCCAGATGATGGACCACAGACACTCCCAAACAACAACATGCAGACACTTTTAGATCCACATTGCCCCTGAACTGATTTTCTGAAGACAACAGTTATTGCCATGCAATTGTCACCACACAGCCTGGGTGTTCAGAGTCTCTGATGAGAGATTTATGCCTTGAAATGAGACATTCTGTGGAGAAATGTTGCACTTTGAGTTCAGTGCTAAGTACCAGGAAGAATTAAAGCTTTTCTGCTTCTGCATACACCTTGGGTTTGATTTGCAAATACTGTCAAAATCGGACATTTGTTTAGACTAAAAAGAAATATTTTTTCTGACTGATTTCAGGTTTTCATAATTCTTTATATCTCTGGCTTTAACAGCAAAACTTTTTAATAAACAACCCAACATCCTCTAATTCTTGTTCTATGCACACTCTCTGGATGGAGTGATAATGAAGGAAAGTCTCCCAGATGGCTTTGTCTGTAATCCACTTAAATGAGAGCAATATCACAAAGTGATTTTCATGTGATGCACAGTTGCATCTTACAGATAACCATACTGCAATATTAATTTTAAATATAGTTGAAGTCTGAAAACTCTCTGTAAAAAAATTTTTCAACCTTGCAGAACAGACACACCCACAAACCAACCAACCCTCTTAAAATCCTAATAAATTAAGAAAAATCTATTTATTTCAAGGAAGTGTTGTCCCACACCAATTTACCTTTGCATTTAACTTGAGAGTGATGAGATGCTGTCGGCCACAGGAGTCTTCAGCTTTTAACTTGACTGTGGTGAGCCCAGTGTCCACATAGGCAACTCTGGAAGAGAAAACTCTTAGAGCACTGCAAGAAGTGCACTTTGAAAGGTTTGCAATACTCTGATTAGTCTGTTACAAATATTAATCAGAGGAAGTGCTAGATGCCAAGCATTTCTGCTGCTCCAGATTTACTGCTGTTAATACACCAGTCTGCTGCTTAATGCAGCCATAGATCTTTGGGTTATTTACAACGTGTGTCAGGGCTCATGCTGTGGTCAGTGAGCACCATGTTTCAGTTTTCCATCACTGGAACCTTTGACACACACAGCATGTTCCTGTCAGCCTCTACTTATGTACACATTAAACTTCCTGTCAAATCTTTGATCCATTTCTGCAGTTTCTTACTCCATGAGACTTTTATGCTCTTGATTTGCCTTTCTCCTCAATGAAGTTCTCTTTTATTATCAATACTATTATTGTGGGAAATTTGGGGCATATTGGTTCATAGTCTGAAATTGATTTTCTGCAGAACATAGTACCCAAACAGGTACAAAATGAGTTATTTATGATTTGCCTTCATTTCATGACAGTTTTACACCGAATTCATGCACCCTAGCAAGCAGCAAGTACATACTAAACATGAATAAGTTTTAAAACTTCTGACATAATCACTGACTCTTTGCTTTAGATGTCACTGGTTCGTGCTTCCCACCACAATGAAGATGGGTACAATTGTAAAATATATTGTTCTCTAAAAATGGATTGTGCTGAGTAGCTTCAACAATTGCCAAAAAGGTTCAGACTTCCCCATATATTTGCCAGTAAACTGGGCATGTGGATATTTTGGCATTTTTACTATGTCATTCTTGTGTAAAGATAAAAAGCAGTCCAAGATAATTGCACAACTTATCACCCAGACTGATGGAAAGGCCTAACAGAGTTCAGAGAGAGCATCTGCTTGCTGGCCTAAGTAACATTTATTTCTTTAAACCATTACATCCTAGAACAAGTCATGCAGTTCTCTCAAGAGAAACTGGCAACAGAGTTGTAGAAGCTTGCAGAAGAAAAGGTAGATGTACACCAAAGGGTGGCACATCCCTAGGAAGAAAGTGAAAAGAAGAAAATTATGTACACAAATGAAATAGCCTCAATATGAGGGAACTGAAAAACACAGATGGAAAAAGCAGGAGTGGTAGTAACAAGGGAAAGATACATTATTTCATGTTTAATGCTGATTAATGCAATATTAAAGAGGCCTGCAGATTTCTGGGAGCATCTCACCACAACAGCTGAAAGGGAAGAAGGACAAGTCTTGAAAAAAGCAATTCAACTGAAGTCAATTAAACTCAATGTATTTAGAAAGAATGACAACATTATTCCTCTAACTGGGGGAAAAAAAGATTCATTACTCCTGCTTTGGTCCAGCTTTCCCTCAAAAGTGTATCAGAGTTCTAAAAAGATGAGAAAGTACCTATATCCCAAAGCAGAAAAATTCAAGGGAGGCTGCCAAGGTGTCTGGGGTTTAAAATTACCTGTTCTGACATTCATCTTGCTTGGACCACTTCAATCTTGATTTATAAGATTAGTACAGTTTAAAAATCATACATTTTTGCAGTTCCTTACTCTGTGTCAGGTAGGAGATTCAAACATTAGTTTTATTTCTTAGATAGCAATGGACACACATATCCTAGCATTTATTTCTGAAATCCTTAAGAATTCAGTACTTTAAAAATTACTTTAACAAGCTGGCAGCCTCTAGAAGAAACATGTGTGCATATATATTTAAAATACCAATATATGCATACCATTAAAAAAATAGTGACAATATCATTTTGTTTAATCATATTTGTAAAGAACCTTCACATTCAGTTTTATTGACAGCAGCCAAACTTTAAAAAAAACCAAGCATTTGGAAAAGGTGCTAAGAGCACTAATGACAGCTGCCTGGTTAATTATTTATAGAGGGATCAATCAAAGTTCTGTCCATTTTCCAATGTTTGACTTATTTTTAAGTTTAAAATTCCAGTTCCATAGGATTGAAGGAAATTGGACAATGTTGTAAAAGTCCTATAAACTTCTTCATATGATTGTGTAAGCACATAAGGAACTGTTTACATAGGTGATATTTCAGTGACACAGACTTTTCTTCCTCTGTAAGCTCCATCATTTTATCACATAAAAAAAAAATCTGAATCAGCAGAAAGATGGAAAGCATCAGGTAAATTCTGAGACCAGGCAGAAATCCCTGGAAATGCAGCAGGCATGAGGAAAAGATAATTTGTAGGAAAAAAAAGGGAAAATGTCAAGCAGAAGAGCTTGGAGATTTGAGAGACCATAACCCACACCATGGACTTCAGAAATACTGGCAGCCTTTGTGACTCTCCATGAGGGTGATAAGAGTCCTGCAAGTGTTTTATAATTGATAACTGACCTTCCCAAGACACCGTCACTGAATCAACTCCCAAGATTAAGAGATAGTATCAGAAAAGCCTTTCCTCTAACTTTACTCCTGCAGTAATATCTCTCTCAGATCCTCCAACTTTTCAGTTGGATTTGGGTGCAGTCTGCTTCCAGCATGACCCAAAACTTGCTAGGAACAAGTAAACGTGGGGTACCCAACAAGGAAGTTTTCTTTTCTGGCAAAAACCCTGTTCACTAAAGCTGGAGGCTGCTCAAGGTGGGAGCAGCGATTGCTCCTCACTCCAGCAGCAAACCAGGCTGCTCTGTGCTGGAAGATCGTTGCAGGATGTTCTTAACTGACATGCAAATCAGCAGCACCTACAACTCCAATCCCTTCTCAGAGGGTCATTATGGTGTTAAAAGCACTCTGAAATCAGAGGTGTGACTTGCTAATGGACTTCAAATTGCCTGTCTAGGTTCTTCTCCTTCCTGCTCAGAGGAAACCTGATGCGATTCCTTGTGTGCAGCCCAGTCCTTGATTAATGACCGACTTCCCCAACCCTTTCTGAAGATTTCAGACGGTTTGTTCTTGGGTTTGGTTTTTTTTCGCATTTTGGGTGAGCAAGCATAATTGAAAATTAATTTCCCACGTGTTTAAGAAATTTTAACTAATATTCTCAGACGCAGGCCTGTGAAATTTAAATGGAGCATGGCACAACTACATACTTAAGGATGGCATTCACTGAAAAAACTTCAGCTGATTAAACCAGGAGGTTTTAAATCTTTAAATGGAAGTGGGCCTTCAAAGCAAATTCCCCCTTAATCACATTTTGTTTGTCTATATAGAAATCAGGTGGGAAAACTCAAAACTATTCTTACACCTAAGGTGTCTTTATTTCATTTAGCAAAATAGACAACTCTTAAAGCCTAGGGTTGAGAGTTTTCCTAATTCTCCCCTCCACTCGAATTTTTTTTGGTAGATTTACCTTTCTGTGGATTACTTCTTAAATTCCTCTGTCTAAGAAAATCTTTGTGCTGTAAAGAGCAGGTTCTTTAAAAATTATTACTCTAGTTCTAAAAAAATGCATGAAGTGTTTTTATGAAAGCATAAAGGTACATGATGATCAACCATAACCTACAGGAATAGTCAAAACCAGCTGTACAAAGCAGGGAAAAGAAGGAAGAAAAAGAGAACTATAAACACTAACATTAAATATGTTTAATATACCAACAGTTTATAGGTCAAAGAAGAATTGATTTCTCAGTGGCATACAACCTTTCAGCTCAGTTATTTGAGACAGAAAACATACCTTCAGTTGATCCAGGTTTGTTGGGTGTTTTTAATTTCAAAACAAAGCAAAATCAGTTTCTGAATAGGGTAAATGAACAGGACAAGTCCATTTGATATGTTCAACTCCCAAATACAAAAGAGGAATGGATATTCTAAAGATGATGCTTGTTAAGAAACAAAATAATCATACTTATTCCAGCCCAGTATTTCTAGATCTCTGACAAGACAGGAGTAATATTCTGGTGGCCGTGGGATGTGCAGGTCTTGTGTGTTCTTTAAAGCAATTTCCTGTTTAAAAGAACATTAAAAACAACATTAAGAGCAATTTCAATATTTTTGCATCTATTTAGCCATGTGATTTTTGCAATTCATTCCAAAATATTAAGCTTATGTAAAATTAACTGTACACTGCATTTGTTTTGTTATAGCCTCCAGCTAAAGCAGACAAAGAAGCTGTTTGGTAAATTACTTCAGATACTGGTAATGAAAACATCTGCAATTTAAAAAAACCCCACAGATGTTGACAACGTAGTCTTCAGATGCAAATATCAAATGTGCCTCTTTTTCAGCTAATAAATTTGAAGTCAAGCATCTTGACTGAAAGAACATTTCAAAAGAAGGTTCTATTAAGCCCACAGCTGTCTCCTGGGCTCCACTGCCACAAAAGACAACACATCTATGAAATCCTCCATTATATACATATATATATCTTTATGTAAACTTTATACAGCAATCAAAACCAAAATCAATTTCTCAGTTTTAACATCATAGGATCCCTGAGAGTTAAGTTTTGATACAGACATTCATCAAGTATGTTGTAATGTCTCACAAAGAAGGTTTTATCAAAAAGGTAATGTTACAGTGAAAAATAAGCCCAAACCAAGTGTTTCAGTTGTGTTGTGCTACTTGTTCTTTAAAAGTGTACTTAAAATTATGCTTGCAGAACACATAAATTAATTATGTTCAGAGTAAAATTATTAATACTTTAAAATAAAATAAATTGAAATAAAAATATAATTTATAAGAAGACAAGTTTAACAATCATTTCTGCACTAACTGAGGATCATTATTTTGCTGTTTTGAATGAATTGTACTTTCACTGCATTCTCATTTTCCATGTGCTTGTGTATCTATGCAAACACTTTGGAATAACTACTGTGAAATATTCCAAAATAGACATTCAGGCTTATTCCAAGCCTAGCAGAGCAGTGTAATACCAGCAGGTACTTCTGCTGTTGATTTGAAGATATTTCCTGTGTTTTATTCCTAAAGTTAAGTAGGTTGGATGAAGTATCCTTCACCAAGAATGCTCATAGAATAGTATTTCACTGACAGAAAAGAATTGTCAAATTCATGTTGTTAAAGATTTTGCTACTCTTCAACTCCAGACTGAAAAACTTTTAAAAGAAGAATAGACAGCAGCCTCTAAACTATTTTTAAAAAAGTGCTCTCTGCATTTATTTATCAAGTTGTCAGACAGGTGAAAGCAGCTCCAGCAATCCACTGACTGTATAACCCTCTGTAAGATTACAAGCCTGCTTTACCATCTGGACAGTACCAAGAATTTCAAGAAAATCACTGTAAACAGGATGGCTCTACACTGAGATCCCTTGTTGGGATTTTAATTTTTCTATACCACTCCAACTTCCATAGAACACACTTAAAATACTAAAGCATTTTCATAAAGATATTACATGAACAGCATATAAACAAAATCACCTCTTCTTAAAAAACCTCCAGCCATAAATCTGTGGAACAGTAACCTGTAAAAAAGCAAAAGTGAGACCCCAAGCTCTAAGAACATCCCATCTCCCACATTTATATTCTGTCACTCACCAAAACAGTTTTCAGCTCCACCATAAAACTGGCAAGATCTGGGCAGCTGTGCAACCTCTGGAGGAAACACTAGGTTAGTTAATTTTCTAACTAACTAACTAACTAGGTTATAATATACTAAATACTAGGTTAGTTAATTTTCTTCATAACTCATAACTTCTGGTGGTTCAGCCCAGCTGTTTTTCTAGCAAACCAAACACAAAAAGACCAACCATATACCACAAGTGCAAATTTTTCAATTACAGAAGAGAAATCCCAGGAAACTTTGTTGAAAATGAACCATCCCCTCTGTCACATCATGTGACATCACTCATTTATAGTTTATGAAAAGCCATGTCCCTGAGATACAGCGTGTCAAACAACACACGTGGCAAAAATTCTCTCAGAAACAAAGTGTTCTTTGTGACTGAAAGGCTGCTGTATCCTCACTCCAAAGCTTCTTTTGGATACTGAGGGTCCCTTGACTGTCACCAACTGAGAATGAACTAGGTCTATCAATAATTAATGTGAATTCTCTTCCTTGCATTATGAACAACTTGTAAAAAAGTGAACGCATGCAAAAAAAGGCAAAAAACAAAAGACAAAATCTGTTTTTAATTGAGAGAATAAAGAAAAATTCCAGTAAAATGTCAGCAGTCATTTATTAAAAATTGGTCTTGTCTGATCTTCAAAAAAAAAAGAAGGTTGAATAAAAATAAATACTTACTCAATTCTATCCATTTCTCTTTCTATTTACTTGTACAGCCTCAGGCACTTAAAGATAAATCTTGGCTATACAATGAAAGGAGGGTTCTTTAACACTTTTAGAATAGGTGTATGAGCATAAGCTTTTCAGAATCATTATAAATATACATTTAAGAATTCTTATTTGAAAAAAAAAAAAAAAAAGGTTTTAAACTTGTGTACCTGCTTTAAAATATGCTGATATCCACGCAGGATCTTCTTCAGACTCCAGCTGCACTCGACCCTAGACAAACAGTATTTTGTACAAATTTCAAATTCACAGTACATGATTTTTAAAAGAGAGCAGAAAGCCTTCTACACAACAGCACAATAGATTTCTTCCAAAAAACAAAGGAAGGAAACAATACTTCAAACCTGCTTTGAGTTTCATGTCCAGAGTTACCTAAAACTTCCAAATGTCACTATGCCACAGCCCATTAAAAATTAAGCGTTTACCTGCAAAAGCCTGTTCTGTGTCAAAAACAACAACATAATTCTTGCAAGCTAGTGTGACTTCATAAAATATACTAATATTTACAAGTGATCACCTGAAAATGTCCATGTTACCTGTGATGCAGCTTTAATTACCCAGCCCAGAGTGCAATAAAGCTCCCAGTTTGGAGGGGGCTGGCCGAGGCACAACTATGGAATAATGAAAGGATCATCCACGTAGGTGCTTTGGCCCCTTTCACCAACCCTTCCCACAGATTGCTGTGATAAACTCAGTAATAAGAAGAGGGATTTTAAGCAACAGTTGGGTAATACAAACTAATACACACAAATAGAGAAGAAAAACTAGAAAAGCTCTGCTAACCATCAAGTACATAATTGCTTACATTTACAACTTTGCACTGAATTTTCTGTTTCCCAAATGGTGACTTAGAAATAATCTATAAATATAAATTATATAATTTTTCCCACTGCATTGTTTCATATATATAATAACAACCAATTAATTACAACATGTTTCAAAGTTAATTAACAACAAAATGTCTTGATATAGGCAATGCTGTGCAATTTTGTTGCAAGATTAAGTTGAAAACAGCCAGAACTAATTCAAAACACTGATATTGGAAAAAAATAATAATTTATATGCATATCCATTATTGCTTTTATCAAAATAAACTTTGTTACATCACACAAATTGCTATCACAGAACTCTCATACCTTGCATTTCTCAGTTGAAAATCCTCTGGTAGCAGTATCCTGATGTGGAAGTCTCTACCCTGGAAAAGAAGTATTTAGTTAATAGCAAGGTCAGAAAAGAAAAGTATTAGACACTTGTGGGAATTATTCCCCGTCAGCTACTAAGAAAGAAATTTTGTCTTTTCTCTCTTTCAGGAATATTATTCAGAATTTCTTTCTTTAGGGATAAAAAGCAGCTTGAGTGACAGGCACAAATAATGTTGATTTTAATTCTGGAGTTGAAATGCTCTTGACCTTTAATTCACGATATTCACTAAAAGCTCTTCAGTAGAGCACATTTCATAAAGCAAAAATTACAACTTTTAGAAGAAAAATAAACATTATCCAAATCTGGACAAAACAAAAAACCATCACTTAATCCAAGTCATGCTGCTGTACATGAAATTCTGCCTTCAACTCAAGTAAAAGTCCAAACAGATGCTTATCATTAAAAGTACTACACTAAAAACAACTCTGGGCACTGATCCACAGCACATTTCAGCAAGGTTTTACAAACTGTAAACAAAACCAGCCCCAAGTACATAAATGTCTTTTCCTGTTAGTGCAATCCATATGGGGCAGCTTCTAAACCCCCCCATTTGTATTTTCAGTGTTTACTGAGAGCCTCCTTCTACTTTCTTATAGTATGATCAAAATAAAACTGAAATAAAGTAAGTTTGTGAAGCAAAGGGGGCAGATAACTCATCTCCAAACTTTTCTTCCAGAGCCAGTTCCAGCTCAGCACACATTAAAGTGTGGAGTACTGGGTCCCCAGCTCATGAAAGGCATGGACATGCTGGAGTGAGGAGCTCTGAAGGTGATTAAGAGCTCAAAGCCAGGAGAGCCTGAGGGAGCTTGGACTTTTAGCCTGGAGAAAAGAAGGATCAGGGAAGGACTAAAGAAGGATCAGGGAAGGACTAAAGAAAGTATAACCAGACCTGAGCGAACCACACTGACAGGATGAGAGGTGATGGGTACAGGCTGAAATACAGGAAATTTCACCTAAGTGGAATGAAAAAAAGTTAGGAATAGTGGGGGGAGGGAGTGTCAAAGACTGGAATAGGCCATCCAAGAGGCTGCACACCCTCTGTGCTTGGAGATATTCACGACTCGATTGCAAATTGTCTAGAACAATCTGCTCAAGGCAAAGAACCTCCAGAGGTTCCTTTCAATCTCAATGTCCACTACATTTTTGACAATGCTAGTGGACACAGCCCCTCTCTTTTGACTTCTTATTTTTAGAGGAAGAAAGTTTCGTGCTATTTCTAAATTAAAATACACCCGTTCAGAGCTGTGGGGGGGATATTCGCAGGAGCCACAGGTGTCGCCTCACTGCACAGTGTCGGTGACGGCAAACTTGGGTTGGGAGCATCCTCCTCACCCTGCCTCGGGCGCTGTTGTTCTGCTCCCTGCACCGCACTTACCACATCCCGAGGGACGATGCAGCCGCTTCAGCTGAAGCCTCACAAGTCAAAGGAAAACACCCACAATCAGTCACTTATGTCAACTTTTACCACAGGCCGTGAGCGCGGGCAAAATCAACCTGCCCCAAAAATCCCCTTTGGCAGTACAACAAAGCCAGCCCAGGAGGCACCAGGAAGCCGTTCCCCGGGCAAACCTGCGGGACGGCGGCGGGATCCCCCACGGCAGGGAAACGGCATTCCCTGATTCACATTCCCGGAGGCTCAGCCAAGAAAGCGGCAACCCCGGCAAGGCGGGAAGCGCTTCCCCCTCAGAGCCGGCAGCGCTGGAAGCGCTTCCCCCCAGACGCAGCCGCGGCACGGCGGGAAGCGCTTCCCCTTCCCAGACGTGGCAGGGCGGAAAGCGCCCCCGCTCCGCCTTGGAATGATGTCCGCCGGGCAAGCGGCGCCGGGGCCGCGGTACCTGGGCGGTGACGAAGCCCTCGTAGGCGGTGCCGCGCCGGTCCTGCGGCAGCAGCAGCGGGCAGTGCCGGAGCAGCGCCCGCGCTCCCGCCATCTTCCCGCCCGCCGCCGCCGTTCGAACGCGAAGCCCCGCCCCCGGCGGCGGGCGGCGCATGCGCCTGAGGGGAAGGGCGGGAAGGGCGGGCTCGTGCGGGACTGCGCGAGGCGGATGAGGGCAGCGCACCTGAGCGGTGAGGTGCGTGTTACTGAGAGCACAGGAGCGCACCTGGGGGCGAGGTGCGTGTTACTGAGAGCACAGGAGCGCACCTGGGGGTGAGGTGCGTGTTACTGAGAGCACAGGAGCGCACCTGGGGGTGAGGTGCGTGTTACTGAGAGCACAGGAGCGCACCTG
>VZRZ01001325.1:673636-716913 GCA_013398175.1 Climacteris rufus
TGAGGTGCGTGTCACTGAGGACAGGAGCGCACCTGAGGGTGAGGTGCGTGTCACTGAGGACAGGAGCGCACCTGAGGATGAGGTGCGTGTCACTGAGGACAGGAGCGCACCTGAGGATGAGGTGCGTGTCACTGAGGACAGGAGCGCACCTGAGGAGCGGTAGAGCGCGCTGAGGCGCGCGCACCCTCAGGGGAGGCGCGCGCGCCGCCGAAGGCGGGAAACCGTGTGGGGAGCGCCCGCTCCTGAGGAGCGGCTGCCATGGAAGCCCGAGGAGGAGCCCTTGGCTTCTCCCACAGCAAGGAGGGGCTTCCCGCTACTTTTAGGAGCGGCTTTTCCAGAACGCTGAGGGAGAGGGAGCGCGGCGTCCATGGAGCAGAGCCGGGTTGGGGTTTCCTCGCGCTTTAGCAGATCCTGAGGGGACACGCACCCTGGATTAAGCAAGGATAGCTATTAAATAAAACTTGTAGTAGTCAGCTGTCTGTGCCAAGCAGACTTTCGTGCCACCCAAGGCAAGGGGTTACTCGATTTATGCGTTCATTTCTAGGGGTCAGGCGCTGTTTCCTGCCACAACACATTTAGGGTCATAAAGGCTTCTTTTGCCCTCTCACAGAGGTGTTGGGATAAAAACCTTCCTCTCTTTGGGTGGGCAGCTGCCAGGACCCTACAGCATCCCAGAGTTTGGGAAAGCCTGAGGAGAGAAACTTAACCAAAACTTTGGCCTTTATTCCACACGTTTCAGAAGGCATTAAGACTTTGCATGTCACTGTGTCTGAGCATCATGCAAGACCCGATTTCTGCCTCAACAGATATGTCTGAGAAAGAAAACACAGTTTTCTACCTAATCAGATGTATTTGAGAAAGAAAACACAGCTTTCTACCTAATCAGAGATATTTGAGAAAGAAAACACAGTTTTATGAAGGGATAGGTGACTTAGCACGAAGGTGTGTGCCACAAGCAGCTGTACTTGTGGGACAGGAGGTGGATTGAAAGGGAAACAAAGAAAACAACACAAATGTTTACACCTGCAGCTAAATCCTGTTCCCTTAGCTTGGGAGACCTGTACACAGGGTTTGCATGGAAATAGAAGACAAAAAGCAGTCAAACCCTTTGCAGCTTTATATTGTTGTAGTGGCTGTTGGAAGTATAATATAAAACACATAATATAAAAGAGGCAACAGAGAGGTGAAAGAGTCCCAAGATTTGCCATTCAGATTCATCATAATAAGATTTTGAGGAATATGTGTTAATAAATACATATTCTCCTCACTGTTTAACTTTTTTTTTACACCTTAGAAGTGTCTGGTGAGTTCCAGACTTCCAGCAAATTATCAGTTTACCTGAGAAAGGCTCACGTCTCTGCAAGAATGTTGCTCCACTCACCCTTTTCTGCTCCAGAAAACCTAGGACAATGCAAGACTGTTACCAATGCAAGAAACAATATATGCACGAACAGGTTTTAAATACCACTGTGTTCAACCCCTGAGCCTGTAGCTTGCTCCCTTGAAGCTGTTCATGTGCCTTTCCCTACCCAGCATGGCTCACCACGAGCAGTTAATCCAATGCCTCACAGTAATTTGTATCTTTCATGTTATCTATTAATTTAATTTTGACCAAAACATTTCTTCTCTTGAGCTGTTTTCTCTCAGTATGCATTACACTCGAAATTACCTTATTTAATTGTGAAGTATCTCTGTACTTTACCAGGTCCACTGATTATTTCTTAATTACATCAAGTGCAAAACTGAAGGCAGGGGGTTTTTTTCTTTCTTCTTTTGGCCATGTTTATCTTAGTCTCTGACATTAAAAAAATGTCAAGCCACTTTAGCCAAGTGAAGTTATGAAGAAATGTATCTAAATAAAAGCACTGTAAGATCAGAACCATAAAATATTTTAGTACTGGGGCCCAGAAAACATTAATCATTATCTTGCACTGTATATACTGCACACTTTTAAACTTTGTATAAAAATGCAATTACTTGAAGCATCGTGTTACTTTGATCTGGCACACAGACCAGCATTTTTAAAGCAGAAAAATTACAAAAGCAAGATCAGTGAGAAGCTGGACAGCTCTGCTTGTCAAGGGAAAGGAGCACTGATCTGATCTTTCAGCCACAGGCCACGTACACCAATTTAATTACCATTATTGTTTGCCAGAAAAATCAGAATGGAGTATGTTATTAATTACTTGTCCATTCAAATATCATATTCAGCCAGTTAGGTCATCAATAAAATCATGACTCCAGTGGCAAAACAAACAGTGGACAAAGCATCAATTGAAAGCATCGATTTCTAGGCTAAATTTTGTTAGTAAAGTTATCCCACAACCGGTCAGAAAGAAAGTACATTCACCAAAGTCAGAATTCACATGGAACCACACTGAAATAATGTGGATTTTTGAAGAGCTGACTTTTTTATTTATTTAAGGACATTATGAAAGGCAAGAAAATAACAGTGCATTGTTCTCCAGCATTAGTGTCTCCAACAGAAAACAATCCATTTAAACCCATGCAAAATGGCTAATACTGTTATTGCTGTCCTTTTTCATAGCTCAGTGTCATTTTATTCATCTTGCCCCTAAGAAATGACCTTTTCTGTGCATATCCCCACCTTTTTCCACAAATCCCCTGAGTGACAGAATCTCATCCTAATCCCATTTCCATTTAGATGTTACAGGAAAGCATTCTAGACCTTGGAGGCAGTAAGTAATCATAATGGAAAGATAATAATATGTTTATGAAATCTGGATTTTATAATAGCAAATTGAAAAATTACAATAGTATTTCAAGCCACTGAAGGTCAATGTTACTAAGAGCAAAAAGCCATCGATCAAGTGTTTGCAAACTTTTCTAGTTTGGATTATTGTTTGATATAAAGCATCTCTCTTTCAGAGAGCAGCACCCCTCTTCTGAGGTGATTCTTCATCTACCTAGCAGTCACACAATCTGATGTTCTAAACAGTAGTTGTTTGTAAGGAAAAATATACTAAATATTTTTCTAGCGTGGCTTTATCTTTTAAGCAGACCTAAAAACTGAGAACAACTCACCAGCCTCTTCAAAATGCACTGTAGACCACGGTGTAAAAATTCCAGCCCTTATCAATTCCTAAACATAAAAGCAGATGTAAGAATTCATAACTAGATATATCAAGATACTGCTTTGACTATTGTGCAGTTTTACCTATTTTTTACTGGAGGTAAATGTGCTTGCTTATGCCTAAAAGCTACAAAGTTGTACATACAGAAAACCACTGAAACTTAACTGATGTCCTAGACAAAAAAACAACAACAAAACACTCCACTGTTTTAAAGCACCCCTCAGACTCACCAACAGCCACTGGGACTAGATGAAGTTTTCTTGGCTAAAGCAGCAGGCAGTGTTTGTTACCTGAAAAGGGTTTTATTGTACTGCTGCTCCCCCTGAAAGGCTCACTCACTGCTGTTGTCAGGGTCAGTTGTGCTCTCCCCTTCACCCTGCTCCTGGTATTCCTGGCCCTGCAGCCTCTTCTCTCTTATGCCAACTTTGGTTCCCAATCCATGCCCTTGTACAAAGGGCCAGTTTGTTCACTGACCAAAAGCCAATGGGTTTTTTTTTTATTTCATTTTAAGGTGGCCTGGCTTGCTGAGGTTGTGACACAAGCACCAGAGCTGACATGAAGAAAGCATCAGGAGGCACCTCCACAAGCCAAACCACCCTTTTTGGAAACAAGATAGCAGATCAGACACTGGAAGAGCACACAGGTGAGAAGCAGCATCCTCCCAGGCCACAGCCTGGCACAGTCGTCAAACACACTCCTTCCTTTGTTTATCCAAGGAATTCTTGCTACAAAATACTTCTTGATGAGGTTGTGTAGAGACCCCAGAGCAGCCTTCCAGTATCTGCAGGGGCCTACAAGGACTTTTCATCAGGAACTTTACTGATAGCACAAGGGGGAATGGCTTCAAAGTGAGGCAGAGGAGGTTTAGGTGAGATGTTAGGAAAAAATTCTTCCCTGTGAGGGTGGGGAGGCCCTGCCACAGGTTGTCCAGAGAAGCTGTGGCTGCCCCATCCTGGGAATTGTTCAAGGCCAGGTTGGATGAGGCTTGGAACAACCTGGTCTAGTGGGAGGTGTCCCTGTCCGTGGCAGGGGTTGGAACTAGATCGTAGTTAAGGTCCCTTCCAAGCCAAACCATTCTATGATCCTATTTGCATAGACTTCTTGGACACTATACTTTTATTTCTGGCTGTTTTAAACCATTTTGCATCATTAAAAGCTCACAAACTCAGAGAGTCTGGACACCTCCCTTGCAACACCTCAGTGCAAAGCAGTGCAGCTGTGCATAAAAGTGTCTAAGCAGCAAATGCCTCTGTTCTGATGATTTTGATTGAAGTGATTCTTCTGTATTTAAAGAACTTTATTATCAGTACCCACACCAAGAGCAGTGATTGATCTATTAACAGTATAAAATGATTAAGTAAGCTTTGGCTATTTTAAAAATGTCTTGGGACTAGAGGGCTCTCAAAGCTCGTGTTCATCTTTGTATAGGCAAAATCTTGGCACTCCTTTTGGCAGATGACCCAGCAAAATGACTGATGTATGAACATTAATGCATTCACATAAATTAACTCTGCACATGAAAAACACAGAGCCTTTAAACCCAATTACATCTTCCCCAATTGTACAAATACTCCCTTTGCAGTCAGTGGCAACTCAGGAAGATGAGGCCAATCCATATGTTATATTGATTCTAAAGGCACTAGAGTATGCAGTTAATCCCTTTCAAACCTTGCAGAGCACAAGCTCTTGGAGATCTTCCAAGCAGCCAGATGAAAGTTGCCTTTCAGAACCAGGGACTGTATGTTGTTAGAGATTCCAAAACATGCTGGGCCAAAATCTGGCCTTGCTTTTACCAGTGTAAAATGGGACTATTTCAGGAGAGATGTGGGTATGTACACTGATATATCTTGCAAAAAAGTGTATAATGCTAACATGCTTGCCTGTTAATGTCCAAGAAAATCAAAGTAAAGATCAACAAATGCAAATGTCTTTTTCCAGCCTGAAGTTTCATAACCTCTAAGACATTTGTCAGGTCATAGCTTTGAGGGTCTTTTGTGCTGCTAATAGGCTTTACCTGGAGATAATTCAGATACCAGAGTGATAACTGATGTGTAAATCTTCCCAGGTAAGTCAAAAAAAGTTAAAAATTGCAAACTCACCCATGAATCTTCTGTACACAGATGGTTTGAAGCATCCAGAAGAGTCATTGCAGCTGAGAGACTTGAGAAACACCTTTCTGTAAAGGTAAGGGTTTACACCTTTAGCTGCATTCACCCTGCATTTTTGTCCAGCAGCAATTACTAAATCTGAGTATTTTGGACTTCTGATATTTTACCTGGGTGTTGCCACTGCCTGTTGGTGTGATTGCCTAGATACAATGGACAAAATACAAACCCATCTCTCCAGCATAGCCCAGAAAAATCCCAGCCATTACCCACAAACAGCAGTTGGTAAATTGGGGCAAATCCATTATTTGTCTTAGAAACAAAGATGATCAAATTTTAAATTTAGACAGAACAATAAGTATTATGTGATCAGTGGCTTAAAAATTCATTGTCTATGTACCTTATGAAGAAAGTTACTGTTTGTCTAGATTAGTTTTCAAGCCAGAAGATGCAACTCCAGGGATTTTACACTAAGCAAAAAGTTTACATTATAGCACTTTATTACATTTAACTTTATAACAGTGTTAAGTAAATGCCTAAGAGGAGCACAGACTATATGAGTAGAGAATACTGTGGCAGAAATTAGAAAGAAAAGAGGAAAATACATAATGTATGATGTAAAAAGAAACAGATAACGAAAATTAAAAGGATTTTACTAGAGGAAAACAATTTCATTTTATTGTAAAGCTCTAAATGAATAAAATAAAGTCTTTGAATGTGAAGATGATTAAAAAGACAAAATCATTAGCTAAAGATATTTACAAGTTTAGACTTTCATTTTGATTGTAATTTTAATTAGCTGGACACTAGGGGGGATGAAAATGAAAGCCTACATCATCTACTTACTCTTTAAATTGCATTCCACCTTAATTTTCTGCTCTTCAGTTCTTAATTTTCTCTATTTTTGTTCTAACTAATCCGGTTATCAGAATAAAGTGATTTTCTCTCAGCCAGGTTTAACATTCAGTATTTGAGTCTGTGAACCAAAAGTTCATCCCACTGCTTCAATTTTTATTCTTTCAATAGCAGAAACTCTCCAGGAAACTTTTCCAGTCTTTTGTCTGTACAGCAGGGTGCTTTATGTACACACAACTGTTCTGCAGCTAATAACAAAGGATTCTATTTTAAAAATAATTGTGTTCCATTTACACAGTTTCCCATGAAATTTACTCATAAAATGCAGGATGCACCAAAAGATTAAATGCCATTTTCCTGTTCATTAAAGCCATTTTTCTACATGTAACTGAGTTGCTTGCCTTTTTGTCTTGAAGGAACCACATGCCCAAGCAGCAGTTCGAGTCAGTTTATTATTCTTAAACAAAAGAACTAATTCCCTCTAGGCTGTCTCTGCAGTGCCCAGACTGGTGCCCCTGTGTGAGGCCATGGACAGACAGACAGACATACAGCCCTTCCATGAACAGCTGCACTGCTTGAAGGTTGCATTGAAGCAGATCACATTGCCTTCTCCAGAAAAGCTCTGGAAGCAGAAATCCAGAGCTGAGGTGGCTTAAGCAGGGCAGTCTCTCATCATGTGAGCATCCTCACTATCAAACTTTAGCTGTTTGAAGGATTCCTCATTCCTGCCCTGCTCCAAGATGAGCTGTTATCAAGTAACCTGGGATTCTTCTGCAAGTTGCCTTGTAAGGTGTCTTACTGAGCTGTGGAAAGGGTGTAAAGGGACCATGAACATTTTAGGGGTTTCACCTGCACTGACCATGGAAGATGTTCTGCAAAAGGGAGCAAAAGCCTGTATGTCAGCCCTTAACCTTGCCAGGTCAGCTGCTTTGGGCTAAAAGATCTACATTGCAACTGATGTTTTCCCTTAAAGGTCAGCAGGAGAGTTAATGTTATCTCACTAAGTCCTTGTTCCTTTCTGAATAATTTCTTTCAGGAGATAATCAGTCCTAAGAAACATCTTATATACCATTCTTATATTAGCTGGATAAAACCCAGCAAGGGTAGTTTGATCTTGACAGGATAATTTTCTCTCTTTGTTTAAAGCAATTGATTCACAGGCCTTCTTGCCATACCTTCTTCTTCTAAAGGGGAGTGAGGATTCACTCAGGGCCTTTTTGTAGGAGTTTCCACTGAGAGTATAAACAACCTTCAGCAAAGCCTACAAATACCTCTCTGTACCTGGGAGTTCTTCTCATTTTAGTGCCATTTTAGCTCAGACCAGCACTGTGCTTTTGAAGTGAATTTCTGATTGTCCTGATGTTCTGTGCTTTGATTCACATTATATTGTGGTATTGAAGCACATGAACCAAATTCCTTTTGGATTAAACTGAAGTGGAAAATGCTGGCATGTATCTAATGTACTCCAGCTGCAAATGTCCATTCAGTCATTTAAACCCAGCTATAGCCTTTTTTTAAATTTAAAAAAAAAAATTAAAAAGCATGCCATGGATATCACACCTTCCTCACCACATATTTTACTCTAAATTCACATTCCTCCTTGTCTGCTAATGCAGATGCACGTTTAAGGATAATCTACTTCAAATTCAGCACTTTCCCATTTTCAGTTTTACCTCTCTCTCTTTTATGGAATTTGATGTTCATCATCTAGTCACTCTCTCCCAACTAATTCTAATAGGTTCAGAACTCTGTCAAGATACAGTTGTCTCTTCTCTGGGCAGAACAGCCAATTGCAAATGTTTTATTTAAAACTAAAGGTCCAATTACAGGACCAATTTATGATCTCAGCTGAGCTAATATAAATCTGATCTAGTTCATTGACTTTAACCTGTCTGCAGTAACTTTATTCCAGATTTGCTCATGTGTAATGAAATTGAGTTCAGACAACGGTGCTGATTATTACTTTTTAAAGAATTAACTAGTAATGTGAGTTGCAATACAGAATCCCTCCACCTTTGGAGCAAGGCTTCATAATTGTCACTTGTGGGTCAGAAGGACACATTCAGTCCAACCCTGCTTCAAGGATCAAAGTGCTTTACAGATTTTGCTTAAGAAAGTGCAAAGTGGCCATGACAAGACATGAAGATTTCAGTAGCACCACTTGAAAATGAGGACAAAATTGTGATTTTTTTTTCCCCCATAGTTCATTCCTTTCTTATAGAAACATAGTCGTTTTCTGGGTGTGTCATTCAATAGGTAGTAAAATTCTGAGTACAGTTTGGGTTGGTTTTTTTTAAATACATAAGAAGAAAATACTGTCTCATTTTTGGGCCACTCTGCAGCATGTGGTTAAAAAACCCAAGCAGGCACATATGGCTTCCATAATGCACAGTACTGCATAGTCATTTTCCAAATCAGAACTGAAAGTTTGTTTTCAAGTTTTAGCTGTAGACTCCCCATCCAATATTCAGCATCTACACCTCCTTTCCTCTGTTTTTTCACGTTATTTATCTTTCTGTAATTTCCTTAATAATCACAAACAACTTAAAGACTCTTATTCAGTTGAGGGTTTTCATTTTGGGGGCATTTTTCCTTGCTTTTTTAAACTTTATGCAGCAGAGTAATGCAAATCTCCTTATTGGGGGGGAAGAGCAAAAACTTTAAAGATTAGGCAAACTCTGGTAAAGGAAAAATATGGCACTGACACTATTCCAGGCTTTCACAGCCAGTGTAGTCCCCTGGTTTCTGTGACAGCTACTAGTGAATTGAGAATAAAGGAATAAATATTGCAAATTTTAGACTTACTGGCTTCCCTCTAGCAGGGAACAGAGAAACCATTGACTGCAAGAGCTGTGGATAAAGCACATAGGGACTGAACAGGGGGTTAAACCAGGATTCAGTTGCCTATACTCAAAATGACACTAGATATATGAGATATATATTATAAATAAGCATGTTTCAGTTAGACCTACAAGTGAAATACTCAACAGTGAGACAATTTTCCTACCTGGGAGTCAGAACACACCATAACCTGGCAGAGCTCTATCAGCTTCTGAGCTTATGCTGGCCCTGGGTTTAAGTCTGTGTTTGAGTGCTCAAAATTAGTTTCAGGTGCAGTAATCACAGAAAGAAAACATGTGCAGAGACATAACTTTTTAAAGAAACAACAAAACTGAAACAGGTTTAGGGAATTATCCATCAAATTACATTTTTAAGAGTGGCTATTAAAATGTTGATGAAAGAATACAAGATGATGAGTCAGGGACACTAAAAGACCAAACACATGGTTCTACAAGATATTACACTGAGTACTAAGAATTTCACTTTATAACCCATTGTGATTAAACACCATACTGCTGAAAATGCAGATGTTATACTGCTACAGTAAAAAAAAAAAGTATTTTTAAAAGATTTTTCTAATTAAATCATGAGAGATCACAAAGAAAATAGGGAGGAACTTTGCTAAGAGTGCAGTCATATAGAAGGACTAGGATTTGGAGCTGATCTTTGAAGTTTCTTCTTCAAACTATGTGGCCTTGAAGCTATTGAAAGCTTGAAAGATATTTCTGGTGAAACTGTGCAATGTTACAGTTATGTTGTACTACTCAGTAATATGTGTGAGCTGCTTGTAAGGAAGGATTATTTTTGAGGAAAATCTGTTTTCAGATTGACCTTGGATTCATATTTCTAAGGCAGCTAAAGCAAAGGCAACATTCACAGCAGTGAAAATTCCTGCCAGGAATGTAACATTCAAATTCCAGTTAGCATGTTCTAAAATAGCAGTGATAGAGAGAAAAAGCACCATAATTCACTAATTCTTCAAAACAGAATAATAAACAAAAAGTTTTCAGCAAGGACAGTGGGATTTATCAAAATAACATTTGTTTGTGGGATATTTTTATTTTAAAGTAATCCTGATTTCTTAGGCATTAGACAAGTGATTTTCTGAACTAAAAGAAATTTGAGCATTCTGTTGCACTGTATAGGGTTAGAAGCACATGTCAGTTAATATTCAAATAGTCCATAACAGAGACCATGCTTAATCTCAAAATATTCCAGTAGCTGCAGAATAGTGTCTTCTGTACGCCAAAGATTTTTCTTCTGCCATTCAGTCTGCTGTCATTTTGTACTGTTTGAAGGAAGTACTCAACCATAAAAAGTCATGGATGAATATGTTCGAGTATGGGATGTTCCATGCACATACTTAAATCCATTTCTACAGGGTCAAGTCTAGCTTTCTGTCACTATTTTCTTCTGTATAACCAAATTCTTCCAGGCTGAACAAAAAGTGTATTTCTGTTGAGTCTAATGTTCTTTCTCCTTCACAGAAATTCCACATTCTTCTTTGGGAGCTGAACTTCCTCACTGCCCAGCAGGTCAGTAGTAATGACTTGATTCCATGCTGTCCATACCCTTCAAAATCTGTAACAAGATACTCCTGAAGATGAGATGCAGATGGAATTGTGAAACATATTAATTCTTGCAAGCCTCTTCTGAAAAGAGTTGAAGGAATAAACTCCTTATAGAGTTAGGCTTGCCAGGCTCCTTGGCTGATAGCCCAAACTAAAAGCTCTCTTGTGTTTGGGAGCCTAGTTGTGATCCTTTCACCTCCTCTTCTAGGGAACTACAGTGAGTTGTTTGCTTTGTTCCTGTCTTTCTTATCTCTAAAGTTCTCATAAGTTTGTTTGTTGTTTTAGCACAGTGACCATACTGTTAACCCAGGCAGAAGTGTCTGAATGAACTCCAAATGATGGAGCCATCTGGAGAAGTTCAGTTTGTATTTTATTTTCACTCTCTGAGTTAATTGGGTGTCGTGAGGCAGAGCTGCTTCAGAAAGCTCATTGGGACCTAGAGCAATGGGCTATAGATTTAATGCACCCCTATCCATCAAAGCCTTCATCAGAATCATTAATTGTGGTTTGTACATCCATTTTGATAGACAAATTTCCTTAATCATAAGCATTTGCTGTGGGCTGGTATATCTAAGGGTGTTTCCTCTTCCACTGCTTGTAACTTTAGCCAGTGGCATCTCCTCCAAGAAAGAACACTTTGGCTTCATCCCCATAACATTTTAATTGCTCACTAATGAATCATATTTAGTGCCTTACTATCTGAGCACTGGGTGGCTCTTAGGTTTGCTGCATATATTTACCACTGTGACATTTCACACCATTTGCAAAGCTATTGCAAGTTGCTTTTACTCCTAATATCACAAACTATTTCTGAATTCCTTACTTATGATCTTTTAGAGGTTTCAAGTATTTTGCACTCTTTCCCCATAGCTTTTCATTCTGGGGTGAATATTTTTCTTTGGAATTTTAAAAAAATTGTTTAGCCTTGAACTTTGTCTTTACTGAGGGAAGGTGTTTTGTTTTTTTTTTTAACTGAGATACATTTAATTTTTTTCCAAAACTTGCTATTTCATTTAGAAATATTTTTGTTATCAATGTAAATATTCACTGGTTTTGTAATGTTCAAATTACTTGATACAATAATCCTGTAAAATTTATAGCAAGATAGTCACCCTCCAAACAATTACATGGAACCCAAAATGTATCAGATTTTAAAAAATATTTAATGAGAATATTTACTTTATACTTATCTAGACAGTATTTATTTAAAATTTTGTTGTAATAATGTTTTTCTAGAGTCACTTTCAGAGAAAAATATCAGCAATCATTCTTGCATGCCTTCTCTAGATTTTTTTATAAAGAAGGAAGGACATTTTAAAAGAAAAAGAAACAAGTTAGAAAAGGATATTGTCTTCCTCACAATACTTACAAGCTTTAATTAAAAAAAACCCTGAATTAAATTGTTTTCAGTCTGCCTTTTGAATGTTTCATGAGTAGGATATTCACATCTTAAACATTCTGCATGGTCACATATATGTTTAAAATATCCCTTGGTGGACTTTCCCTGCTATTAGTTTAAAAAGGCAACATTTCTGTTCCACTAAATTTTGGGGCAAGATAAATGTTTACTTGACTTTTTTTTTTTCCTAACTGTCCAGCAATTTCCAGCAGTTTCTGTTTGCAATGAGATATGTAATAGATCTTGAAATCCTCTGGGCTCATGACATGGAACCCTGTACATAATTTCTCTTCCTTTTCTCTAATTTTTTTACAGTTCTTCCCCCAGGAAAATTTGGGAGTGCTTCAACTGCTTCTGGAGTTGCAAACTTCTTTCCAGCATGAGGAACAGTGGTAAGTTCATACACTACGTTTGTCAAGATCCCATTTCCTTATGAAACTTTATAATTAGAGCAAGTGGGTTTTCAATGAAAAAAATTTCCTGCTCCCATTCAAAAGCAGAGATCAAGGTCATGACAGCCTCACATCTCAGCATGTTCTGACTCTTATGGATCCTCAGCAAAATTCTGGAGCTGATACACCTCGAGAAGGCATTTCTTCCCTTTTTAAGACAACCCAAAACAGAAAGCCCAACCACTTAAACAGAAATTCTATGGAAAAATTCAATGTGTTCAACATACATCACCCTAAAACACCTGATATTTTAAATCTCTGACAAATTTCAAGAACATTTTTACTGTCCTCCCTACATTACCTCACTTGGATCATTTGTCTTTCAAAGGACTAGTAAACCTTAATTTGCTTTAGCAGCTTTGAATGGATTTTTATTGTTTCTTACCACAGCCTTTCAACTCTAGTAATTTGAAAACTAAATATGAACTGCAAAACTCAATCAATCCTGTAGTATTCTTTTAATATCAATTTCTATATAATTAGCCCCCAAACTGTGTTCAATTAATGACAATTATTCTCGTGCACTTTGAGGGACAACACTAATTTCACAGTTAGCAGCATTTTAAAAGGAAGGTGATTCAAACACTATATAAAAATGTCCCTCTCTCAAGAACTAGAGAGCATTGTTGCAGACTTGGAGAGATAAAAAGGATTCCACAGGTATAATACCAGAACTCAGATTTTACAACCCCACATATATGTGTGTGGTAGTTTGTGTTAGTATTCTTTAAATGCTAACTAGACCTATTATAAAAATGGCTGTGTCCTTTTTAAACCCATAAAATTATTGACAAAGCCACAGAAATTGATGCACCAGATTAAGACTAATGATTAAAGTGATGTAATCAGGAGCTCTTACACCCACTGTTTGCTTCTCTTCAGTTTTCTTACAGATATTAGAAGCATCTCTCCTAGAACTGTCACAAGGTGCCTTCCCTCACATTATATAATCATGTTTTGTCACCTTCAGCCCTTTTTAATCCCTATCCTATAAGAATACAGGTGGAAGGGATTGGTGATGTCATGATGGTTCTATGGTAATGATGAGGTCACTGCAGCTGTCAGTCACTTTGTAAGGACAAATTATTTTTGTTACATCCATTTTGTTGTCGGACTCTGACGGATCTTGTGACAACTGGAAATTCTATTTATTTATGTGCATATTTACAAGGTTGTCAGTGGAGCCCAGAGCATTGACTGGGTACCCTTATTATAGAGTAGTAAATATCCAAATAAAGAAATGAATCAAATGACACCTTCCTCAAAGGAGAGTTACAAATTGGAGCTAACAAATACTGATGAGCAGCAGTCTTCACAAATGTAAATTATCTAGTAAGTGCTATTAAGTTTAAGCAGAGGAGACAAGGAAACAGAAGAGTTATTGTCAAAACAGCACACAGACACCTAAAACCAAAAATAATAACCTTTTGTTGGTAAACAACAGCCAATCTTGGCTCTAGTATATATCTCAATGAGGAAGGAAAGTTATTTGATAAATAAACTTGTATGCATTGCAATTTCCAAACACACTGAATAGCTGAAAAATAAAGACCAGTAACTAAATTAATTTAAAGAACAGCTAAAAGGTTATTTTAGTTTACATGTAAATTTTGGGTAGAGTCCTACAAACACCAAGAAGTGTAGTGGTTTTGTTGTTGAGATTTCATTCTTTACAGAAGGCTCCAATTTCAAGTGAAATGCGGATTTAAGCCTCTAGAGCCAGAATTTAAGGTGAATCAAAACCAGCCCACTATCCTAAGTACTTGCAGGTTTTTGCAGTATCTTGTATTGGGTTGGTTCAGCTTTCTTCCAGAAAGCTGAGCTCTATCTTCCTTCACCTTTATGGCATTGCAGTGCAATTTTAAGTCACCAGGAAAAACCAAAACTTGATAAAACTGTAAGAGTCAACTACAGACCATGCCAGTGACTGCTTGGGTAAACATGAGTGACAAGATGAGAATGTCATAACAAAAGGAGGCTCCAAATCATGCTCAGACAGCAACACTGGAAAAAAAAAACCAAGACCTAACTTGGGGAAAAAAGTGACCAAAATGCAATGGAGCCCCTGAAGGACAGAAGTAAATGGTGACCCATAGGCTGAGTAGGACCTGTCTTTGGGGGAAAAGGGGATGAGCCCCATGCACGTATGAACCCCAGCTGGGAAAGGTGTGTTCAAATGTACAAGAATCCAAAGCCTAGGGAAAGCTGTACATTTTTTTCTGCTGACTTGGGAGGCTTTGGATAATGATCTCACAGGTGATAGAAGCAGCCTCAGAAGCCTTTGTGGACTATGGAAAGGTAAGTTTTCTACAGGATTCCACCATTTTTACAGGACCAGGATAAGGAAAGGTAAGATTCCTACAGGATTCCACCATTTGTACAGGTACAGGATTGCAAACAATCTCAATGTGGTAATAACACTGAACAATCCACAGCTTCACAGCAGTAGTTATCCTCTCTAAAGTGAATAATGGCTAAAGTGAGAATTAGGGGAAAAATATTTATAACAAACACAGCAATGTTTCTGATATGAGCTTGTACAATGTATCAGATAAGATGTAAGCATTTTAAAATTGGGTTGCTCTAATCTAGCTAATTGCACTGATTTTCTAGCATTGTAAATCTAAAGAATTATGTGACTAATGTAATTTAAAACATTTTTTGAACATTTTATGCATTTGCACAGGAGATCACTAAGGGTATTTTGTACTGGGTGTTGTAGCCTGGACAAGCATTTGAAAGTTGAAAAATAGAAATAGCAAAAGATAAAATGCAGATTTCCAAAATTCAGCAAAAGAGAAAAGGTCTGGTTAAAACAATGAGACAGAGAATCTCATAGAGAAGACTGGAGTTGTATTGTAAGTTCACCTGCTTTTGTTTACCTATTGCAGTGATCCTGGTATGTACCAAACAATATGTACAGCAATATCCAGGCACAATATAGCGAGTTAATAATGGAGCTTCAGTCTTAGCTGTGAATTCCCTTGCATTAGTTGGTATATTGCTGATACAGATAGGGTTTTGTGGCTTAATACGTGGCAGCACATAGGGTGTCAGCTGGAAATCCATTTTGTAGTTGTAGAACAATATACAGAATATAATAAAGCCATTCCCACCTTCCCATTCTTTTCTTACAGTAGGAAGCCAACATTTAGAAAGCCATAGCAAACAAACACCTGCTAAGCATAAATCACGAGCACAAACGCAGCACTGGACAAGTTCAGAGAGATACGACAGGAGAAAAATCCATGGAAAACCTTAATAGCCATTAGGAAAATCTAACATTTGTTTCACAAACTGACAGGTGGCTAGTGAATCGACTTCAGAACAACCATAAAGAGAGAGCTGGTTATTATGCCAGTAAAACTTAAACAGCAGAGCTTTTTAATAAGCTGCACTCTGTTAGGAGCACACTGAGGGAGCCCAAGCAGGAAAAAGCAATAATCACATCTAGCAATAACAAGAGGATCAACTAATATCCATCATAATTTCTCCCTATTTTGCTTCTCCCTATTAGTATGACATATAGTAGAAGTAGAAGCAGTCTAACAAGATACTGAGCAAAACAGGTGCAGCAACTAAAGTGTCTTCCATTTAGAGAGTCAGCATTTTTCTTTGAAAAAACCTCTGTGCACTGTGCAGGTTGGAGCCTGGGTTGCCCATTGCTTATACCCATTGTGTGATGTGTGCACTATTTTATCTCTTCCTGCAGAGTTTGGTTGTGACATACATAACACATGTGCCCATAAAGTTACCCAGAAAGGCACTGAAAAGGTTCAATATATGTCATGGCAAGCATATTTCTTTGTTAATTCCACAAAGACAGTCTGGAGAAGCCAAGTCTCCTACAATTTTTGTGTCCGCAGTGGGGAGAAACCAGCACATTGCATGCTATCATTATCACAGAATTATGGTGCGCTGTGTAATACTTTTACTCTTGCCAGAGAATGATAGTGGAAATGGCATTGCCCCATTACTAATGCTTAATGTATGACCAATCAGAAGCTGAAAATCATATGACCAGTGGCAGCTTATGCCATCCCATCAGTTCGTAAATTGGATGCAGTTTGTCAGATGGACACAATATCCCTCCACTGTAGGTGGTCTCTGTTTCATTAGGTTTCAGATTGATGGTAGTGAACAATAATCCAAAAGTGTGCAATAGGTACATCAACCTCATTTTTCATTAACAGTGCTTCCCAGACGTATTGGGAGCAGGTACAAAACATAGATTTTGTTTGGCTTACTTTGATCCGTGCAGAGACTATTGGGTATCTGACTTCGCTGTTGGAGGCTTATGGTTTCGGTTAGCAGAACCTGGTACAGCAACTGGATGAGGTGTTTTTGATATAATCTCTTCATTTAGGTGTGATGCAGAAATAGTGGGTGGCAAAGCTGCTAATTTATTTTTTTTTGTTACAAAGTAATGAGCAACCAACAATTTATTTACATACAGGGCACTGCAGTTACTAGAGGACCTTTCTAAATTATGGGGTAGATGCAGGAGTGGTAGTGAATTTTTTTTTCTTTATTTCCCAAGAGGCTAACAGAAATGTTGGTGCATTTTTGCTGCTTCTAAAAGAAATTAAAAGACTGAAAGTCTTTGCCAGGGTCACTGAAATGACAAAGAAACCAACTACTGGTGTGTCTTACATGGCTTTGACTTACAGGGATATGTTTTACTTACATATAAATTAAAGTAGTATGGAATGTTGTTCAAATAGTGAGTAATTGAAAAGCCATTTTTAAAGCAGGGGACTCTGAATCCCTGCAAGTGATACAATATTTATAAAGCTGGCAGAAAACTGATATTAGACTCTGCAGCAGATGAGTAAGAACCACTATCCTCAGGACTGATCGGGTACCACATGATTTCACTATCTTTGATACAGTTTTCTCTCTAATTTGTATATTAACAAAGTGCATGGACATTATTAGCAAGTTAAACATACTTTTTTCAAAAATAAAATCAAAGCTTTAAGTAACATATTATGAAGGAAAAATCATGTTTTAATGTTAAGATGAATGGACTTTATTATGCAGAAGCACGTACGCTGTTAATCACGTAACATCAAGCTATACATGTAGTCAAGATAGGCAATATGGTTTACTCTTTGGATGCATTTCTTATCTCAGTTGTATGAGAAGTTTCCATCCACAATATTTCATTGTCTCATTCTGAGAAACCTACCTCCAGGTCCTGAAGATTTAAAGAAACCTCCTCATCTGCACAGCACGAACACGAGCCCTGTTCTGTGTGGGGCTGAGGGAGGGGGAAGTCTGTGTGTGCATGTATTTAGCATGAATTTCTATGGAATACATTGATGCTGGCTCTCACATCATGCCACTTTTCCAACAGCATCCCTTATCATTGTTTAAGAATATCTTTTCACTTTCATGCTTTTCTGTAGTTATTTAACATAACTGGGCAACTTTTCTTCTGAAGTTCTAAAACATGTGTCCATCGCCCTGGTTTTCCAGCCTTGAGCAAATCTCTTTAATAGATCTCTTTCAAGATGATGATACATTGATATTCTGCTTTAATTAGTGTCATGAAAGAGAAAAAGCCCTTCAAATGTCAATGGCTGGCAAAAGTTGTTGGAGCATCTTCTTAAAGCAAATCTGAAGGCCTGGCCCTCACTCTTTTTTTTTCTTCCTTTCAGATGATCCTATTACAGGAGTTTTTTTGTAAACTGGTGTTATAAACGATTATTTTTAGTTAAGAGGAGCACTAGGAAAGATTAAAAAATGGATATAAAGACATTCTGGTTCTTGATCTTCTTTCTTCTCATCTCAACCTTTAGAAAGTCTTGCTGGAAGAACACAAGGAACAGCGGGAAGGTTTCTAACAGATCTTTGAGACCTCCTTGCAGTCAGATCCCAGGGGAGCTAGAACAGTATACCTCTGTGGTTCAAAAACTCTTTGGGCCAGAAAAAGGGGCCTTTATCTGCTGACATTTCAAACATATTCAATCAAATATTGATCTAGAAAATCAGCCACTTTTTCTCTAGCAAAGAAATTAAATTAGTGCTACCTACTGAAGATCTACAAATGGTTCTCCTGAAGATAATGATAGTACCCTAGGCTGTTCATAGGATCAAAAGTTTTTATGGACACCAAACTGATTTAATATTTTCTGTAATGCATGGAGAAAAAAGGGTGAAAGATCTGCTTGCCAATAGTAATGTGCTGGAGATTATCTCATGTGGCGAGTCCTTGCATCAAGGAGCCAGGTGGGTTTTTCAAATCCATCTCATCTTTGGAATAAAAGAAACAGAATGTAGCCCATTTCACCTTAGACAAAGATTTTCATCACCAGAAATATGTGACACCTCTTAAACTTGGTGCT
The DNA here is from genome assembly GCA_013398175.1 of Climacteris rufus. Lineage (NCBI taxonomy): Eukaryota > Metazoa > Chordata > Aves > Passeriformes > Climacteridae > Climacteris > Climacteris rufus. The sequence continues at coordinate 692,305 of VZRZ01001325.1, forward strand.
GGTGGCACATGCATCTCTAAGTCATAAACATTCCCTGTCTTTGTTGTGTTCTGTTTCAAGATGTCCCTTATGTTGCTTTGGAAGGAGTCAGAAGTCTCTTCTTCACACTCTAAGCACTAACAGGCCACAAAATATGTCTAATGTGAAACAATGGGAGAAAGATTCCTTAAAAACTATTTCAAGTCCCATTATTGAAGCATTTTCATCATTTGTAGGATGAAAAAAGGTAGTCTGTGCAAAAGAGCACAAGGGTTTAATGATTTAATTAGTACTTCATTCTATGAATTTACTGGAAAAAATAATGAGGCATTAGTTCTTATTAAAGTGTTTCTCACATTCTCACTCACAAAAATCATGTCTTGAGGATTAAACTACACTGAGACAAAGAACTGAATTGCTACTGGTCAAATCAGCAAAGGGTGGATTTATCATTTCTCTCACTTCTTCATGGGAGAGAAGTGCATCCAGTTGATGATGTTTTGAAATTCTGACAGTTGATATTCATCGCTGGATGTGTATGATTGGACTACATCTATGCATAAAGAAGAGGCAGGCACTAGGTAAACATTTTGTAGAAGTATTGAAGCATCTCAGAAGTTTTGAAAGACTGTCTTCAAATGGAGTTAGTTCAGTGGTTTGGAAATTCAAAGCTTCACCAAAGACTCATCTGTTGTTCAATTTGGCTGGTTTTGGATTCTGTTTGATTTTTTAATTAATTCCTGTGTTTAGACTGTCTATTAGTAGTCATAGCTAACATTAAGTAATTATAAGTAATAATATTTAAATATTCTGTATGCATTCACACAGAATTGTTTAGGTTGGAAGGGACCTCTTGCATCATTTAGTCCAACCTGGCTCCAGCAGAGTCAGCAGGAGCTGGGTGCCCAGGACTGTTTCCAGTCAAGTTCATCTCCACAAATGGACTCCACAGCCTCTCTGCTCAACCTGTTGTAGTGTTTCACCATCCTCACAGTAAAAAAGTTCTCTTGTGTTCAGACCATATTTTGCACTTCTTAATTTGTCTCCATTGTCTTTGCCCTGTCAGTGGGCACTAGCAAGAGAAGTCTGGCTCCTTAATTACCTCTCATCAGGTACTTAGACACACTGAGATTCCCCCATCAGCCTTCTCTTCTGGCTGCTCTCTCAGCCTGTCCTCATATGAACAGATGATTTTAAGCAATCAGCTCACCAAGAAAAAAATCAGCACATGTATCTTGAAATTGTTTGCACAATGTAATACACATTTTCAAGGAATTTAGAACAAAAGAAAAATAGCGTGTGCCACCCCTTCACAAGAATTTTTCTGTCAGTGATCTTGTACACAGCAGATAATCCAGCAAAGAGGTGGAGACTCCTGCTTGCAAAAAGACTCCTTTGTGTAAAAATATTTGCATTCTTCATGTTGAGCTCTCGGGTGTTCAAAGAGCTCTACTTTTAAATGAATCAAATCTGGTAAATAAAAATTGTCTTTTGGATTTTCCATATGCATCAGGACATTCCTGTAGCCATTTATCCTTTAGAACTCATTGAATATGTCATAAAAATACGGATAAAGGGAAACTGCCTAATCATTTAAGTGTAACCTTTCAAACCCTCGCTTTCAGAATTTAAAGAAATTAGGCAGTCAGAAAGCTGGAGACAAAACCAGAAATTCCATGCTCAACAAACTTCCTGTAGCTGTCAGTGAAAAAAAAATTCACTTAATTTTTGTCATGGATCAATCCAGCTAGGAGCTATAAAAAGGAGGAAGGAATGAATTCTCAGTTTTCATCATAGCAGAATTTGACATCGAGTCCGTGCTATTCTGCAGCAAGAGTGGCACAGTTTAATATATTTTTTTAATGAACTGGAAAAAGGGATGAGCATTGAGGTGATAAAATTTGCAGGTGACACAAAATTATTCAGGTTAATCAAATCTGGAGAGGGTAATAAGAAACTTCAGAAGAAAATAAACAAGTTAGGTGAATGATCAGTCTGATGGCAGATTAAGTTCTATGTTGATATATACAAATTAATGTAATTTACAAGGTTGGGGTTTTTAAAATCTATGTTTACACCTTAGTGAGTTCTAAATTAATTGTATCAAAGGAAAAGGACTTAGCATTGTCAAGAGTGCAATAAAGTCCTCGACTTGGCATGCAGCTATAGTAGAAAATTTTGGTACAGGGAAGAAGAATAATATGCAAAACTCTTTAGTGTCATTAAATTGATTGTCCTCTGCATTTCAAACACCATGTGCAATCCTGGTCACCCACTGCAAACAGGAGGTCTGCAAAAGTAGAAGCAGCTCAGTTCTCTCTGGCAAGAATGCAAAGGATAAGGAGAAAAGCCTGGAACAATTGGCATCACCAGCTTCACAGAAGGCCTGCATGGTAGATATGATAAAAGGACATGAAATAATACCTTGATAAGGATGGTTAGGATCTTGTCATATGATAAGGACACTCAGGGAAATTTAAAGCAGGAGGCATAGTCCTCAAACAATGTGGAGCCTGTTGCTGTGGAATGTTAGTTTGGCAAAAGTGAAAAAAAAGCAGGGATTGGACATTTCTATGAACTCAGAGGTCTTAAACTCTGCAGTTAAATTTTTCAGTTTGCTTCTTTGCTTTGCTTTGCAAAGACAATTCTGCTGGAATTGCTTTTATCTACTACATAGAAACTCTTTAATCATAATTTTCCTCCGAGTATTTCTTCAGGATGATAATTCCTGATTAAGGAATTCATGATGAAGAACATCTGTAGTAAGACAGAGAAGACTAAACTGAGAGAGTGATAGAGAGGATAAGTACTGTTAGGTAAATAGAGCCTAAATGCAGGTAATGGACTTCTAGTATGGGTCAGCTGTGCTTTAATTGTGAGCTAAATACAGTTGAATTAGTAGCCTGCAAGCAGTGACACAGATGGCTAAAGAGCTGTCCTTGAGGTAATTCAGCAGCACACCAGTCCTTCTGCAAAATGCTCAGAGCATTTCTTTGAGGAGAGTTTTCACCAGTCTGTTTAAGGTTGATTGCTATTGAAATGGAATCCACAGAAGCAATTAAGAGCCAGCAGTGCTGCACTGTAACCAGGGAAGAAGCCCTCCCCTGTACTGAGTGGTGAACATGAGGTTTAATAAATAGAAATTCCAAGGGATTTTCACAGGTTTAGTGGAGTGGTGACATATGTTATCATCTTGCTCACCATAGAGTGGAATATGATTTTACACTGTCATGTCACATCGGCCCATGATAACCAGAAGTCATTTATTTCCTAACAAAATAGTAACTGGATATGACAACCTGTGTTGCCTCATGGTGAGGTTATGGTAGTATTTACTGATAATGTGAAGTATAACTTGTGCCATCTATTATATTTTTCAGTAGAAATTCAGAGCATTTCTAATGTAAAAAGAACATCACAGCTTTTTTGTGTCTTTTCTTTTTGGTTGGTAATACAATAAGAACTTCCATCACTTGCATATAACTTACACTGAAAATTATATAGCATTTCTCACATTAAGAATTAATATATCTTCAAAGTACAGTAAATAATTAGACCACCATAATTATAAAACTCCTCCTTGTTTAGCTCCATTTTTTGCAGCGGTAGGGTATTTGTCTGTCTGTGTTTCTGCCTATCTATTTGTGTCTTCTGTTTTTATTTTTCTAGATAGGATATACTGGTTGTACTTTAATGCTGCAGGATCTAAAATGAGGCCTCTATTAAACTAAGAATGCATAGTTACCATTCTGCTTTTATTTTCCTCAGAAAACATAAATAATTAAACTTGACTTCAAATAAAAAGATGAAGTTAGCCTTCCTACTGTACCACAATCATTTTTCCTTTATGGTTTGTCTAGCAGGATGGTAATCCTGTACTCTTGCTAGAAATTATCATGTAAGAGTTCCCTTCATTTTAGTCCTTTTGCAAGGTGGATGCAGTTGATGTCTACAACACAATTTAAAAGGCTTTTCATCAGGCTTCATTCTTGATTTCTACTGTAAATTCCACAAGCTACAGTAGTTTAATGCAGAAGCGTGGATGTCCATAAAAAGCTGGAGGGAATGGTGTAAGTTATAATGCTGTTATAAAACTGTCTGAGATATTAACACACACTGTATATTAAATACACAAAACTGTTACAATAACTTGAAGGTTGAGACAAACTCATGAAAACAAATAAATTCTTTAGGACAGTAGGCAAAAGGTTGTTCTTTGCAAGAAGATTTAAATACAGTTGTACAGCAGGCCAAATTAACCCCCCCAAATAAAAACCTTTCTCCCACTAGTCATGTAGTCTATGCACAAAAATCTGTGCACAAAATAGATTTTCCAGAGAGGTCCTTCTCCTCCATGCAAATTTAGGCACCAATTAGGTATATTGGAGGGATACATTTCCCTATATATGAGTAGAGTGAAAGGACCCTTCACTCCCCAGTTCAGAGCAGAAGCCTCATTCAGGTGCTCTCTGACACTCTCCAGAGTAGCCTTTCTTTCTGCATGGATTTTGCAGGAAGCTTTGGGAGACTGACTCCTCACTGGGACAATGTTTGCAGTTATTGTCAAATATCAGGAGGATGAATATTTCCCTGTTGCCTGAATATTTCCCTGTTGCCTGCCACATTCATACCATTGGCCCTCCCAATAATGTGCAAACAGAACTGTGAAAACTGCATATAAAAATGGAATAAGACACAAACTCATGCCCATACTCTGCTCATAGTTACATTATTGTTAATCCATAATAACTCCAGTAATACCTTCTTTAGCTTAGTTTAAAAAAAAGAATTATCCTATGGTGTGTGAGGTGAAAGTAGGATATTCTGTGACCATAAGTAAAAACTTCTCTGAGTGGAACAGCTCGAGACAAATAGACTGGGTATTCCATAAACCTAATGGGTTTTGCAACCCTTGCAAATGTTTTGTATTTTAAGCAGAAACAACCTTGTTATTGGGTCTTTGTTAGGTACCATAAAGAACCAAAGAAGGGAAGAAATCCAGTTGGTCCTGTTTGGGTTGTTTGTTTTTCTAGTTGACTTTGATAGATAAACTTGCTTTTAGTTTTATTAATGCAATACCTATTAAACAACACCATCCACTAAATGCTGATTTGGGATCAAGCCTTATAGGGCTTCTAGAAAGTTAAGGGTTCTAAAAATTTTCTTATTTTTCTGAAATGTTGGGCAAAAATAATGCAAGTGAGCACTGGAAATTCAAAAACTAAACTGAAAACTCTATACAGATATTTGTTTCAAAAGCATTAAACTTCTACAATGAGGTATAGACTGAACACAGAGCTCCCTTTTAAGTCAACAGAGAAAAATAATCACAGAACTATTTTAGAATCTACTTGAAGGTGAAACAAACTGAGTCCTGGGCTCCTTTGACTAGATCTGAACTAACAACTACAATAAATGTACAGCTGGAAAATGCAGCCCTTCCAAACTCCTCCATCTCCAGAAGCTACTATAGATTACACCAGCATAAGGAACATAAGCACTTCTGTCCTCTGTTCTGTAGTTCTGGGAAAATGAGGTGATTTGCTGTGCTGAGCTGCTTGGAAATGTTAGAGCAGACAGGAGTGCAGTACTACAGGATGTGCAAAACCTCACTGTTTTAACATTGATTTCTCAGGCACACTGTACAGGTCTTTAATGTGCAGCGCTGATACAGACTTAGTTCAGGGTAGGACAGAGCACTCAAACTTAATTTACTGAATTATGTATTTTTCCCCTCAATTTATAGCATTACCAGGTGAGTGTAAGACTATTTTACATGGTAGGGTCCCTCATTTTTGGCCTAGCGTAGTGCCTGGCTTTTAAAATGCCTCCAAAACCCACTCAACATTCATCTTTTCATGGGTTTTTTTGTCTCTTGAAACATCAATAGAGGAAAAGTACAGATGTGCTTAGGCACAATTGCATTGAATTAAAGGTGGCTGCCATTTTAGGTAGTCCCAAGGTCATGAATAGCAAAATATGAAAATTTCATCTCTTTACTGTTGGTCAAAACCTTAATATGTTCCATGACCCTACACTAGATTCAATGTATAAAATGAGAGAAGCTTAATAAATCTCTCTGTAATAAGTATTGCACATTATGAGAAGGAAAACTTAGATCAAGCTTCTCCTTTGAAGTTTTAATGGACACTCCAATTTGATGACAGCAACTCACCTATGCTTGTAATAAGTTTGCAAAGCCTGGAGCAGCTCCAGTCATCTTGGACTGTAGCTCTGGATGACAATGAACTCAGGCAACTGCAAGCTTCAAAGGGCTTATTCAAATAGTCCAGCTCTGGCCTTACCAGGCATGGCAGGCAAACTTTTAAATACTTTTCTCCCTATCAGAGAGTTTGAGCTGTTCATAATAATTTTGTCCTGTAATAAAACTGCAAAGCCTTCCAGTCTGAAAAGGATTATTCAGTTTATGCCCCTTTGTTGCACTCTTGTGCGAGCCAGAAGAGGGGAAGGGGGAAGAAGAACAAAAGAGAGAGAACACAGCAGGGCAAAGGGAAAGGAAAAGTGGCTCTTGGAGCTGTGTGTTTCTCAGTGCTTTGTGTAACTACATCAAGTCCCAGCTGGGAAGTTCACCAGACCAAAGGTAAAAACAAGGGGGAAAGGTGTGAAGCATGACAGCAACAAATTGGAGAGGAGTTGTTGTTAGCAACATATTTCTCCCTGGGCACTTACTGGGTTTGATGGTGGATAATCATCCTGCAAGTTCTGGGACAAGGCAGAAAGCTTTGGGCAGTGGCACAGAGAGCTGACATGACTGATGCTGAAGGGCATCAGGACAATGGATAGAATGAGGATGTTTACCTGCTTTTTTAGGGCAAAAGGCAAAGGGGTTTAATGAAGCTGTAATGTACCCTAAAACAATTCCAAATAATGCTGAATAAGGGTAAGTAAATGTAAATGCTCTCAGACAAAGACAGGGTGAAATGGATGTTTTCTTCTGTGGAGAAAATTCTCCTATATGAAATGAGGGAGTTTTGTTTAGAACAAAAGTTAAATGTGAGTTTGCTATTATGACCCAAATCCTACAAAGATTTATGCATACATTTAACTCCCTGCCTTGCAACTCTCTTGATTTTGGTGGAACTGCCAATCACATGTACAAACAATAATTTGTATAAGTCTATCTAAGGATGAGCATCTAAAGGTTCAGAACTGAATTAGTTCTGTCTTTGCATAGGAAGGATGAAACCAAAATAATGCTGCTTGCCTGTGTTATTACTACAGTGTTGCCTGCCTTGTAGACATGAGTCTCTAGTGATTAAAATTGCTTTAAAAGGCAGGGAAAGTCATTAAGCATCTGTAAGAGTAAAAGAGGAAAAGGCAGCACTGTAGATTTTCAAAAATCAATTATGTAATAAGGATGTAGTTTAACAACAGAAAACATGAGGCAATCATTTCAGCAAGGCTGTTTTTCCTGTGAAAACATGGGAATCTGCTCCTGTCCAGGCATAGATCTCCTTTTCTTATCCTGTGAGTCAAAGATAACTTTGATTTCCTCAATGAGCCTCCTTTCTGGGTGAATGTGACACCACATTATCTTGGCTTATATTTTTCATTCCCAGTTTAACAGTTATAAACACCTTTCAACATCAAATAAGAGCAGCAGGGTAATCCAGATAAAAGAAAATTCTTCAACCCTAGCAGCGTGGCTCAGATTTATATGCCTGTTTCAAATTTCTGCTCCTCATTCCAAGACTTGCAACATTTCACAAGTACCATATAATGTGCTACTTGATTGGCCTTTCCAAGGATACAATGTGCTTCAACACATTGTTCAGGAGTTTTATAGGGATGCATCCCTACCACTTCTGGTATTCATTGAAAAAATATATCATGGGCTTCTCTTTCTGTGCTCTACGATCTTGACGTTTCTTAATATAAGGTTGTCTTCCAAGATGTCAAACTGGTTTTGAATTATTTTATGGTGTTCTCAGTTAAAACACTGTCATGTAAATCAATCACAGCCTCGGTTCTCTGTCAGGGAACTGCAATCTTGAAGTACAGCCTTCAAATGGAATCAGTACTGCTACTAGATTTCATTGTAGGAGAGCAACCATCAGTCTGGGATTTACTTGTTCCTGTCCCAGGTAAAACCTTTGCTAATAAATTACTGCCAAGGGTATGAACATTCCAAGTGAGGTTTCACTTGTTTAACCTTGATCCCAACTTTGCCACTTATCACTGTTAACCAAGTAAATATCACTATTACTGTCCTGAGCAGCTTTCAACCCCACTGTGAGGTTTCCTGGAGCTTTTTCTCCCAGCTGAGCTGTTTTCCCAGCAGGTTACAGAGCTGCACTGTGTCCAAGCTGACCCTGACAAGGGGGAAAGAGACTGCAGTTGGTACACAGAGGGCCTTTCTGTATTGTACAGGTTAACAAAAGAGGTAGAAGAGAACATATTATTAATCTCATTTTACAGATGGGACACTGAATCCTAGAGTTACTTTCTTTATCTTCTTATTCACTGCAGAGCTGGAATTTCACCCAATATGTGAAACCATGATATTCCCAGTTAGTGACGGATGCTGTGAAATCTCATTCACATTACATTGCTTGAGTCTTGCTTTCCCAGCCTTCAGCTTTATGCTTTACATGGAATAAAGTGATGTAAATCAACATCACTGATTATTTTCTTACTGCTACAAAGCTTCTTTAAAGTTTTTAAAGAGAGCCATGGTTCACAAGTTATTTCCTATGTCCCAGAGCATTCATGTTTACAACTGGTAGTTAGACCATCATTTCTTAAACATCTTTTAAAACATCATCCATATGTGTTCCCATGTGTTAAAACATACCTACAATAACTTAGTTTTAAGGTAATTTCTATGAATCATGTAACATTAGTAAAATATTTATAAATGTACCTTAAAGTGTCACCACTTTACTCTCAGAAGCCAATAACTGGTGACAAATTATTGGTGAACAATAATGTTGCATTAGAGTAATCCACAATTTTGGAGACTTCAAAGCTTCAATGCAGTTGTTTCTCCTTCCATAGTCAATATATATGTAATTTTGCTACTTTTCCCCTTTTCAGACTCATAATGTATTTCCTGTTGTCTCTTTCAATGCCCTCAAATCCTGAGGGGGGCAATCTTGTAATTACATGCATTACCTCTATTATATTGTGAACTTGTATGATTCTGCACCCACAGAATGACTAGCTGCTGTGTTCTTAAATGCCAGCTACTCTTTAACTGTAAAGGCACCTACTATTTTATTGGAACTATTCTTGCTTTATTACTGTAAACAACTTTGATCATAATGATGCCATTTGAAAGAGCTGATCAAGCTGAGAAAAATGACACCACAGTCATAAAGTCACACTAAATTTTGCTATTAACATTTTATAGTGCATATAAGGAAGGCGTTCCAAGTTGCAACTACAGACAAAAGAGAAAATTAATTTTACATAGAAATGTAGATTTAAGCATTAGCAATATACTGGTACAATCATTTGCACCATATTCTTAAGCACAACAGATGACCCTCTCTGTAGATAAGAAAGCCTGCTGGTTGTCACATCTTAGTCGAATCTTTGCTTGCTCTGTGGCAAACATGAGAATATATTACAGCTCTTATCCCTGCAACAAAGATAGAATGATTGAGTTAGGAAGAAAATACAGAAATGTCATATAAAACAATTTGAAAAGTTCTCGAAAGAAAACTCAGTCCACAGTAGAGCTCTTGATAGAAAAGAAAGCCTTAGCTGAAGGCTGAATCGCTTTTTTCCAGCAAAACTGATTATCTGTTTGCTTTCTGAGATCTATGCAAAGCATGGAGTTTGGAGGTAGCTGCTGAAGTAGTATTCTTTGGTTACACTTTAAAAATAGCATAGACTGGTATCTGTACTGGGAAATTTTGTTAAAAGTGGTTTAGTTTGGGCTATAAGGTAAAACAAAGGGATTTTAGTACAACATGTATTGTGAATTCACGAAGGGACTGCAAGTGACAGATCCAAGCAGTGAAGTACCTACCAACTCTGCTGTGGTACTGAGGAAACCTTAACAGGGTAAAAAGAAATGGCTGTTTGTAGGAAAGATATGCTACTGTTTAAATGTCAGTTGATGGAGTTTCATGTGCAGGGCTGGAAGCTGGCTTTCATCAGGGTAAATCTCCCTTCTCCCTGATAGTACAAACATGTCCTCAAGCAGCAATGAGTGGGAAGTCCTTGGATGAGGGTATCTTGATATTGCTTCAGGAGAAGAAATGGTAGGGGAAAAGCAACATCACAGCAGCACTCCTTATTCTTTGTGGTTTCCAGCTGCAGGAACAGCTTTTTTCACTTTGTATTTTAAGTTGCCCAAAGCTATGCCAGTGATTGCAGTTCCATGCAATGGGAGCTCTTGGTGGCCCTTCTGTCTTACTGTAGCAGTCTGGATTGGAATAAGGGCAGCAAGTATCTGGCAGTAGGAAAGTGAAATAGAGGAATTCCAGTTCCAGCAACTCTTGGATCTCTATCTGAAGGGCAAAGAGGGCTGGAAAGAGGATGAACTTCCAAAGATCAGCAAGCAATTTCAAAAGAGTCCAGGTTCACAAAGCAGCTTGGGTGGACATCATGGGCCAGAGACATAACCATGGAAGTGAAATAAAATCACCTCACTTCACTCTGACACGGGCTACTTGCCTTGCTGGCTTCTGAGTACTGTATACTTATTTTATATACTTATTTATATAAATCATCAGCTTTCAAGGCAAAGGGCTGCTTAGGTCTGTGTGCCTTTATGGGTGTGCTGCCTTCACTTGGCCAAGCCCAAGATTCAGCAGAAAGTCATTTGACATCTAAGAATATCAGAATTTAAGAATATAATTTTATGGACAGTTTTGTTTTTCCTAATAATGTAGAAGGTTCTGTGAAGATCCACTGTTCTGAGAAGACATTTTTGTTTTATTGTTAAGGATTGGTAAAGGGAAAAGAGACATTTTAAACAAATACCTGGTAAATTAATAAACTTTGTAAGTTATGAAATCTCTGAACACCAGCTGTTGAAATACAAAACTCTCTGACCTAAACCTGTGAAGTGAATAAGTCTGCTGAACAGTGTCTACCAGTGCTATACATTAAAAATAGCTTATGCAAAAGAGTGCAAGATGTCTTTGCCAGAAGCAGGACTTGTGTGCACCAATACTCATCCAGCAGCACTGATCCTCTGTTATTTTGTAACTGTCATTTTTTTAGTATGTGATTTTCTAGAATTATGCAATTATCAGTAATTTGGTGATTTGGTTCCTCCTGGTTATGCTATAGGTGAATGGCTACTCTGGTGTCTGTGAGGCTTTATCTCATGCCATATACACGTAATTTAAGTGTACATATGTATATTCTGTTACACCATCTGCTGTATCTTTCTGAGGAGTTCCATTAACTTCATATAACAGCTTTGTCTGTTTACTAAATCGCACATCAGCAACACTCTGTAGATCCCCAAATGCTTAAATAAGCCTTTAACAATCCTAAAATCCTTTTAAATAAATCTGCTATGGTGTTCCTGTAAAACTGGAATACTTTAATCACCAGGAAATCCAGAAACCTCTATAGCTGACATCTAGTTCTGTTATGGTAATGGATGTAGGTTTAAGGTTGGATACCTGTATTTTTCTACTGTTAAATGCAAATGTTGGTATCTGTGGCTTTGGGATCCTCCTCTCCCTGATAGCATAAGATTTCTTTGTCTACTTAAGCAAGTGAACTAGTTGACAAACAAGACTGTGAAAAATTTACTGTTCATGTGGAGGAAGAAGTCTGTGTTTGCAGACTGACTAATAGCACACCAAAGAAAACAGATAAGAGGGAAGAGGGAGAGAAATGGCAATTTTTGAAACATCAGATATCTTACATAGAGAATAAGAAAAACAAAGCATGGGGATGAAAAGAGAAGAAAAGAAATAATTTTTTTCTTAATTGGGATCTAGGGGACTTGAAGTCCTGAAGCAGGGAGCTTTGTACCATTCCTCTGACATGCAAGTTTGATAAATGGCAGCTTGGTTATTCCACATCCCAAATGTCCCCATTCTTTACAAAGGGGAAAGATACACCTAAGTGTGTAAGAAACATGAGTGTGCCCAAACTGAACCAAACCAAACTAAACCCTAAGCAGATCTCTATAAAGCCATGCTAAGAAATGTCCTAATGCATGTGGAGAGACCACCTGATTTCTTACTGACACTTTTATTTCTGTAACAGGTTTTTGTTTATTCTTCAGGGCAGAAAGGCTGCATTTTCTCTTGCCTTGAGCTAAATTCTCTAAAACTGCTAGGCAGGAAATATAATATCCAATATCCTACTATTTCTCACTTCATTATACTAATATAGTTTCACATACAATGAGGCAGAAATAATGAAGAAAATATGCTGTAGCAATGAGTCTTTATGTGACTACTTTTTAAATAGAGTCTTGTACAGTGCATTTTCAGGTCCCTTATATGTGATTTTCTCTCTATATCTATTCTAATACATGTAATTTTACATTTTGGGAGAGAATCTAAACCCCAGCACCACACAATAGTCCTGATCTTCAGCTGTCACTAGAGAACTCTCAGGGGTGGAACGTCTTCCAAGAAAAATCTTTGTCAATGCCATAGAATTGGTAGCTTGGGCTGGTGCAAATGTGCATTAAAGAAGGGCCTGAACTTCTGTGGGGACTCATATGAGGATGAAGTTTTAAAAACACTGCTCTGAAACTACACTGAAGTGACCTTCACTTGCTTTACAACGTTGCTGTAAAAGCAATTTCAATACCAGCATCATTTGTGCCCCAAAACAGGCACAGATCTGAGGCTTTCATAGCAGAAACCCTTTTGAGGCCTGTATTGTTTTCAGCAATTTCAACAAAGGCTGTTCAACAGTGTTCCAAAGCCCTTTTCATGGAAACATAGATGAAATATTTCCTTATTCCATATGGCCTGTACTTCTCTGATACTTTGCTCCTATGAATACCTGAAGCCTTCTAACAATTCAGGGCTTTCAGGAGCCAGGAAACCCAGCTGTAAATGTGAAATCTAGACTGAGAAAAGGCCCTGGCTGGCATCCCTGGAGGCTGATGACCTCCATTTATCTGTAAGTGATAGAGCATAGGCAGGAACTGTTTGTTCACTTCTGCAGAGCATCCAGCACGACCCAGAGGAGCCCACCTGGGGCTACCAGCACTGTTCATTCCCTGTGCCCAGTCAATCCATACCTCTGTGAGACTTCCAGCAAGGATGCTAACCAGGAGCACTGCAATGGTAATTCCTGCTGTGTGAACATTGGGGTGACAGGAATTGGATCAAACCCAGAAAACTCACTTCATCTAGGCCAAAGCCAGAGTTGTTAGTAACTCCTTTTGGTCACTGCTAACTCCAGCTGAATTCAGCCTAAAGACTTAGAAAGTTTCTTGTAAAGTACTTGCTAACTCAGGCCAGCTGGTCTCCCTGGATATACTTTTCTAAAACTATGCTTCCAACTGAGTTGTCATTATTCATGAGGCTTTCTGGAAGTGCTGATCCTTGCACTTAGCTTCATCATTCATCTTCTCTATTATATTCTATCTGAAATTGCATCTGCTACTTGTAGATTGATAAACACTGCATATATCTCCTAAGGGCTCCTAAAGTTTCAAAATCGGATTGGTTGCTATTATTATTTAAGGAAAATGTATCATTAAAATACACATACAAATAGTGCAGACTAATCCATTACGTATGAGGAAAACATTTTTTGCTGTGTGACAACCCTATTCCAAATTTTCAAAACTCTATGCAAGCTTACAAAACTTTAAACCATTCTGTTGGGTTTAAAACATAAAAGCTATTTCATCATTAAAAGTACTTTGTGTCTGTTTTCCATAAACTGGATTTAAATACATTTACATTGTTCTTATGTGGAACATAGTATTATAATTGTGTGGTTTAAGGATGATTTTTAAGTAGCATAATGAAACAATTACATGTTTTAAAGTTGCTTTTTGTTGACTTTAGGAATCTACTCCCTCAGATTATCTACCTTGTTTTACTTTCTCCATCACTGGCTCCTTTCTCCACAAACAGTTCGTCTTTGAGGCATTTTTATCCTTCTGTTTTCAATATTGTCAGATCACAGTACCACAAAAACTTACAACGAAGTCCTGACAATTACATGTGCTAATATCTAATTTACCATTTTGCATTATCACATAAATATAAATGCAATGGTGATTATTTGACCCTACTGGATCTTATCAGCATTATCCGTAGGAAAAGAGGTGTGTGGATGAGAGTTCCAGAGTTTGGTGGGCAAGTCCCAGATGTGGGAAAGGGATATTCCAGAATGATGGTACCACTTCTGCATTATGTACACACATGCTCTTCTGGAGGGCTTAATGCAGAAATTCTCTTTTCATCTGACAGACACTCTCTTTGTTGCAGAATTTTATGTAGTGAAATGGTACAGTAAAACTTGATAGTAAATAAAAGTAATAGTAAAACTATATGGTAATAGTAAAATAGTAGATAGTAATAGTAGGGGGAAAAAAAAAGTGATAATAAAAAACCCTAGATGGTAAAATAGTAAAACTAGATAGTAATAGTAAAACTTGATCATAAGATGCAGTGAATGAATTAAAAACAGGGTAAATGGCAGAGAACAAACCATAAAGTGATAATAGATGCAAAAGTATCTCAATGGCATCTCATTTTTAATATGTTACACAGTAGGAAAAATTGGCAGGTTTTACTTGACTTTGCTACGGGCAAAGCACCCCCCGAAAATAACTTTGAGTATCTGACTGATTTTCCAGGATGGGTAAATTTAGATTTCTTCCTTGGATAATCTAACCTGGATTGTTATAGGACTAGTGCAAGAGAAGACTGGAATACTGTTTCCTTAAGACATTGTTTCAGGGTCTATTTCCCACTTGTGGAACAAGTGAAAAAGGGAGAAAAACCTGTCAAGTGAACTATCAAAAGGAACAAAATAAAAAACAAAATCAAGATAATAACACTTCAGTAGAATCAGGTGCTCTTTTGACTATCAGGGAAACTCACAAAAGGCTTTGGAGAACTTTGAAGGATAAAACGCTTTTACATGTTGGCGTCAGGCAGTTCGGCGCAAGGCGGGCGCGATGCATTTCAAATGGGAAAGCTGTCCTCTCCCAGAGACGCAACTCGATCCTGGCCTGTCTGTGTCACAAATAAATACCTAAGTAACTGCACAGTGATTGCCAGGCAGCAGGGAGGTCACAGAACACAGAGAACCGTCCCTTTTGGTGCAGAGATGGCTTCCCCAGCCTCCCTGCAAACGCAGATGGCAATTTGGGCAATGTAAATACCACAGTGGATCATTTCAGCGGACCAGGGCTCTGGCTCTCCACTGAGTGGCCAGGACCAGATGCTTCAGTGGAATTTGCAAGAAAACCCATAATGGACAATTATTGAATAATTTGCTCATAGGGGAAGTTTCTTCCTAATCCCAGACAGCTAATGATTGGTTTATGCCCTGAAGCATGAGGGTTCATACATCTCCACCCCCAACCATTTTTATCCCATCTAAGGTATCCCTGGGCGCTCTCATTATCCAAATAAGTGTATAATCCTTTTTGAATCCTACTAAGCTCTTGGGCATAATGATAGCTTGTTGCAGTGAGTTCAACAGGCTAATTATGCATTGTGTAAAAAAAGTATTTCTTTTTATCAGTTTTAAATTTGTTTCTTTTCAATTTAATGGATGTCACTTTGTTCTTATATTATGGGGAAGAGTAAATAGGAGCATTCAATTGACCTTCTCCGTACCATTAATTATTTTATCTCTCTCTATCATGTCCCCACTTATTAATTTCCTCTTCCAACTGAACACTTCTCATCTTTTAAATCTCTCTTAATATGGAGGTTTCTCCTTGTCTCTCTTCCCTTCTGTTGTCTAACTTTGGGCTTCTCCTATTTCCTCTATGTATTTTAACATGGCATGACCAGAACTGAATATTGTATTTGGGGAGTGTATGCCAACAATGTGTATAATTGCACAATTACAATATTGTCATTGTTTTCCATCCCATTCTTTCTACATTCTCACATTTTGTTTGCTTTTTTAACCTCCACTGCTCATTGATCAGATGTTTAATTGAGCTGCCCGCAGTGACCCTCAGGTCTTTTTCCCAAGTTGTTACAGTTAATTTAGAACCCAGCAATGTGCATGAGCAATTCAATCTGTTCCTTCCAATATGTGTATTTTCATATTTGTCAATGCTGAATTTGGCTGCCATTGTGCAGCTTATTAGGTCTCATTGAACATCTCTGTAGTGCTGACTAAACGAAATAATTTGTTGCCATCCAGAAAGTTTTCCATGCTCCCGAATGCTTTTTTCCAAATGTCTGAATTTATTCAACAGAATCAAACATACGAGAGTGTTTCTGGTGTTCTATGTGTAGTCTGTGGCTGGAAATGTGGCTATAAGTATCTGATAAGACACAGGGGTTAGACTAACTAGAATTTCCAAACATAAAAGCTAAACCCTATCTGGAGTTATACATTAAATTAACTCTGATTGCCTAATGAGTCCCCATTTGGACATGCATCACAACCCCAGTGAATTTCCACATGATGTGCAATTTTTTGTGCAGGCATAGCCATCTAACAGCATCTCACGAGCATTGCAAAGGGACAGAAGTTTGCTGAGAGCTGTGTGTGAGACTTTAAATAATATTCTGCATTTCAGACTGCAAAAGCCAAAGTTGTAGGCTGTCCCTTAGCAGTTTGTATTTGGCACTGGTTAATAGGTGGCCCCTCTCTCGTGGTAGATCAAGGCAACCACAAACTGGTGGTCAGCAGGAGATTCTAGGTCTTTAGATCTTGTATTTCTCTTGTGCAACAGAGACTCCAAAACTTTGTCTTTACGTAGACGTTTTTTCAGTATTAATTAATCTTCATAAATAAGATCACATTTTGAGAGTGACCTGAACTGAAGTTAAGCACTGGACAAATTTAAAACAAAAAGAAGTTTATGCAAGTAAACCAGAGTTCTCAGTTCCAAACTTGTACTGACAATTCAAGTGGACTCCACAAAGCATTATCCCAAGTTTTCATTGACAAGTGTAAGTAGTTCCTTTGGAGAACTATTTTTATTTTTTTTGCACATGAACTGCTTTTCCAAAAGAAATCAAGGTAATTGCAAGGTAAAGCTTGCATTTCTTTGTGGCCTCTTGCAATGCCCTCACCAGCAGGTTTCTCTGTTTTGCTGTGTTTTCACACATCTCCAGCTAATTTACATTTTCAGAGAAGCCACAGAGGGCACAATAAAACCTCTTCAGACATGATGTTGATTTGAGGGGTCACCATGTCATGCTGTTGTTAATCTTTCATTTTCACAAGCACCACATTGATATAAAATCTTAGCAGGCCCACATACTTTTAGTTGTGCTGATATGAGAGCTGAGGGAGACTGTGGATTTAGCACACAGCCTTACCCACTTTGGGGGTATTCTTGCTTCTTAGGATCTCTATCCCTCTGAAATTTAAAGCTCCTCTGTACCCTTTGGATGACAAAACCAGCCCAAATAATACAAAATGGAGGGAAAATATGGAAAAAAATGTCTGGAAATAAGGCTTGTCCATTCAGAAGTCAGATCTCAGAAAATTTAAAGCAACAGACATGTAAAGCTCGTTTAAAGAAGAAAATGTCCATAATTAATTTACATTATTCTACTTAATAAAAGGCTCTTGATAAATAATGTTATTGTAGGCACAATTGAAAAAAAAATTACAATAGGCTATAAAAACATCTATGTGGAATAAGGTATGTGAACTCCACTCCCCTGCTGTTTTCATTCAACACGCCCACAAGGAAATGTATTTATTCACCATAACAACATGGAACTTCTGGATATGCTCCCTGTTCTAATTTGCAATTTTCATGTGCACTAAAAATTAGTTGCCCTACCTCTTCTTAGGAAGTGATACGGACCATTGCTGACAATTGCCAAGAAAGCAGTATATTAAAAACCTATCAATTACTAATTACTTTCAAATATTTTACTGAATGTGTTATGAAAACTGAACACGGGACATTTTTTCTAATTGCAATACACCTGTTATTTTGCATACTTACAATTGAGAACTTAACAAATTTCTTCAGCTGATCTGAGATCTTTGATAATTGTATCTGCAGATGTTTCTTGTGGGTAACTATGCAGAATAAAGAGAATATTTAACAGTGCCAATTAACTGGCATGTGACAACAGCTTCATCAATGGCACTGAAGAGGTAAATTCTACACTAAAATTTCCTTCCAGGTTTTTATATGAAGTGCATTCTCAAGTCAGTGTTAGGAACCTTCCAGTAAGACAGCTGATCATGGGAAATACTGAACAACATAGAAAATAGCATTCAAATAAACCAATCCTTATAGAACTGAATCCTAAAGCAAGTGAACAGCAGTACCAAGCACTACTGTCCTGTTCAACTATGGACAGATTCTAACATAAATCAATGTTTCTCACTCAAAAATTCTTTAGTTTGAAACAACTTTTCTCTCAACAGTAATGTAAATTAGCCCATTACAAAAAAAAAACAAAAAAAGCCTGATAACCTGATTTTAGATGTGATGTGAATAAACAAAATATACAATGAAATGTCTATTCAGAAAATGTGCCTGTAGAACTTGCTGCCCAACAGTACCCGAGTGCTTTATTACAAAGCACAGTTTAAGGGTTTACAAATATACAAAGTTAATGTAATTAAAATTAGCAGTGAAACCGTAAATAAAACAAATTGGTCTGCCAAGGCCTTGTTTAAAAATAAATATAACAGTCATGTAGAGACACAGGAATGACATGCTATAAAGTGAATTAGCTACTTATCCACAGAACAGTTATAGTGCCAAAGGCCATCTGAAATAAAAGGCTTTTTAAATAAAAGGGGAGAAATAATTTGTGAGAATGTTAACTTATTGTATATCTCCCTTATCCAGTTTTTCCTCTCTTCTACCCTGGACCTGGGCAATTAAATCTCTACAAGACCAGTTTTTACTATTCAACACCCATTCTCTCAACCGGGGAAGCAAGGGGGACAATGTCTTTTAGAAAATAAATTTTTACTTTCTTCAGGAAAGGGCCTTTACATTGTCAGTTCCCAAATCTCCTTTTCTGCCTCGATTTTAATGTTGTCAGGTAGTTTAAGTTTTGATTTTAATGTTGTCAGGTAGTTTAAGTTTTAACAAATTTACATATCTAAGAACTATAATCTGGTTGGAAAAATCACTTAAACTTTAGAACAAATATTACTGGGAATTAATGAAAAAAAAAAGGACGATAAGGAAGAGGTCTTCATTTCCTGCATTATGGTCCATTCTGAGAGTGAACAGAAACGCTGTTTAAAAAAGGAGCTCTGTGAAAACCGTGCTGATGTGACATAGAATGGGTGCCCAGAATAAGATCCTATTATTTATTATTTACTTCTTGAATAAGTTTGTTTCATAATTCAGTGAACTACAAAATATTTGTGAATCTGTAAACTTATGAAAACTCAGTAACATACTGTCCATTCAATATTAATTATTAAAATTAGAGTATCACATCATAAAACTGTCCTGGGAACTTTGTCAGGACACCAGATGTTCCCACAGCCCTTCTGCTCACACCATCACTGGGCATGGAGAGCCTGTGGAGGACTGGAATTTCCAGGAAAGATTCTGCCCAGCTGTACCCGAATATATTCTGGAGATTTCTATCTTCCTAAGAAACTCCACAGTCTTGGAGAAGTTAGAGTGAATATTTCTAATCTCCACGACCAACCTATTTCAATGCCCTGATCACAGGTAATACTTCCAGGGCTTAGAAAGTGGGACACCTCTTAGAAGAGGTGGGACAGTGAAAAAACCCTGGGTGGGATGCAAGTGCAGCCCTGTGGGAGTGGCTCTTCCATGTGCTGTCCCTCAAACCATGTTCAAGTGTGGCCTCAGGACTGAGCCAGAGACCAGGTCAGATACTGTGCAAGCAGTTCATATAATACAATACTCACCTAAAGAGTAGCCAAACTTGCTTTCTGGCCCAGCACACAGTCTGTGGCACTGGCCACACTGAAGAGGAACCTCTAACTGGTCCTGCAGGTGACTTTGCTGGTGCCTCTGGCTGGAGAGGAAAGTATTGTTAGGGAATGAGGGCAAGGAAGTCCGTATGGGCGGGTGCCACAATGCAGACGTGAGGAGGTGCAATTTCTGTGATAGATTTATCATGCTGCAGCTCCCACTTGCATTCATATGCATGCATCCTGTTAGAAATGTGATACCAGATGCTGTTTCCTGGCAACAGGCCCAACACCCCCTTTCTCTTAGGTGTGAATTTTGACAACTCCAATTCACTGGAGCCCTAGTTATGTTATATTTTCTAAATGCTTAGAGACTAAAAAGACCTCTTGCTCTTTCTGCCATGGACTTACATGCCACTTGGGCCAATTTCCAGTGCTGTATTTCTCCAAAAATATCTTCTCATACGAGTAGCACAATTATTACCACTAAATAGGGAAGGACGGAAACATTCTGAATTGGACATGGGTAACACAAGTCCCTTTTTGCTGTGTTGTCAGTCAGAGCTGTTGTTATGCTTGGCATATGTCACATCAATGTACAAAAAATGCCCATGTCGCTCAAATGCGTTACGTGTAGACCAGATGTCAATCTAATGTTTTGTATTAAAATCAGTGCCACAAAACATGCAACTCTATAAACATTGCTGGGGAGATTTTCATGTTGAAGTGTACAGCTGCTTGCAGCCATCTTTTGCACAACACCTTAAGAGCTTAGAAGTATTTGGAAAATTAAATTTAAAAAGAGGGACAGTAAAACACTGACTTCATTTCTCTGTTGTTACTCACATTCCAAGAGGAGGTCATCTAAGCCACTTGCTTCTCCCCATGGCTTGTCTGCTGTTAAGAAAAACACAGAGAAAAGCTGAGTTTCCAACGGGGGGAACTGCAGAGCAGGGGGTCCTGGGGCTGCCACAGGCTGACACTGTGGCCCTGTGTGTGAGCTGTGCTGTGCCTACGTGAGTTCTGCACACAGCAGTGGGAAAGGTGGGCAGAGGGGCCAGCCCCAGCTGGGAGCTGGCAGCTTGGCAGCACTGCCAATCCTAGACAGACCTGCTGCCACGGGAGAAGCTGAGAGGCTTTCAGGGCAGATGGTCAGTGGGTATGGACTGTGGGGTCACTGCAGAGCTGGTCCCAACATCACTATGGATGTTTCCTGAGGAACTTTTTTCAGCCAAGCACAGCCCAGGTGTCACAGCTGCCCAGACTTTTGCTCACACAGATGCTGTGGCCTGGCTAATCCAACAGCAGTTTTGAGAATAAAAGCTGTTTGTGAGCATTAATTAATCTTTGCAATGAGGTCGCTGTTATTAACCCTGTTGTACGTGTGGGTCACGTGTGTGGTTGGTGCAGGCTCATTCAGCTCACTCACTCCCCAAGGATGGTTCCAGCTTGTGGCACTATGGATTTTGTCTAGAGATACTTCAGCAAAAAACAGACTGAGGATTGTTGGACAGATATTGGGAATTCTGGTTCTGATTGTGCTTCTAAATCTCAACAATACTTTCACTGGTGAATCATATGGTCAAAGAAAGCAATCTTGCACAGAGACAAGCCTTGAATATAAAGACATCCTTTTGGTAATTCTGAAAACTGAAGAAATGTATTATTTCATCTGCATTTGACTGACTGGGCTCAAGTCATGATTGAATAAAATGTGGCCTATTGTGGTCTATTGCTTGACAAAAATAATTATTTTTCCAGTGTGACATTCTGTTGTTAATCAAATGAAACCTATTCATGTCTTCCATTAAATTAGCAGATTTAAGCCAAAGAAATGGCTTTGTAAATTATAAAACAGTCAACCCAAAGTAGATGCATAAATGGGGAAAAAGTTGTATTTTGCTGGCTTCTAGACAAGAGGTTGAAGATTTGCCTCTTGGTTTCACAAAGCAGTAGGGAAAATGAGTTATCTTTTTTTTTTTTATTCTGAGGCACCAGATGTTCATGAGGGAAGGAGCAGGAAAACCACCCTATCCCATTCCCTGATTCAAGCTGTTACTTTTAGAGGGAAATCCATACATCACTGTACATTAGTGAGAGATGCAATGCCAGAGATTAAGATGCTGGAAATACAAAAGGCCGGGATGAAGAAGTGGGAAGGAGCATGCTCACAGAGGCCTGAAGCTACCTGCTTTCCAAAGAAAATGACCTTGCAAGGGACTGCACATAGCCAAGTTCACAGATGAGTGACTCTGCAGGCAATGTTCCTTAATCCTTTAGAAGGGCACTTGGACTGTGGTCCAGAAGTTCACCAGACAGTACAAACTCACAATCCCCAACAAAAAGGGAGTTAATGGCCTCAAACCTCATGCCAGGGGTTGTGAATGACAGCACTCAGGGCTTTTAAAAGGCAGAACATAACAGTGTTAGAATCATAAAAGAATACACACATTTGGCATTAAAAGCATGGCATAAATATTTCGAAATGGCTCCTGGGGCTTGGACAGAGAACACTGTAAAACAGTCTCTTTATCTTTGCAAGAAAATATATGCTCATTGAAAAACTGCTGGATTGGGAAAAAAGTGATTTCCTTGCAGTGTTAGAGCCCCAAAGCCTTGGTAGCAATTTTTCATCATTTTGTTAATTTTCACTAATATGACAAGTATGCTACTAATATGATTGTTCTGTTTAAAAACTAATACCACTATTAATATGTTACAGTGATGAATTACTAACAATAATCTATCACGAAGGAAAAATAGTGACATAATTAATGCAGTGTTACTATTGTGCAATAGCAATTTGTTAACTCAGTGCAAGGCACTCAAAGAAAACTTTATTTTTCATATTTTCTTCGATAATTGCTTTTACCCATATTTACAGTGGAAGGATCTGCTTGCAAAAAAAGAAACTCAGCACCTAAGTCTTTTCTTTTTGGTCCAGTAGATGCAGGCTCTTAGACTGACAGATTTAATCTCAATCTTATTTTGGGATCTGGCTATTATCTTTTTAGGCAACAGACTTTTAGTGCTGTTTTTAAGATCTTTTTTCTACTCCCTCGTACAACAGTGCAGCTTATTACACAGCTCTCACACTGCAACCATTTTATGACTAGGGGATACACTGTCATATTGCATTGATTAAAATACTCCCAGTCTACACATCATTGCTTTTCTACGCACACATGTCAAATGCAATCTCAGGGAAGGTAAACTGATACAGAAAACAGCTTTGCAAAGGAGCTAGTTACTTCACCATAAATATTTACACCCCCCCTCCCCCCAGTGAGAAGAATGAAGGAAATTAGCTGCTTTTGGTAGTTCTAAAAATCTGTGACATTCTTACAAACTTTGTCTGCAAAAGAGCCTTTAACAGTGCCCATTTCCAGCACGAGATGCTACATCCCAGTAGCACAGAGATCACAAAGATACTCGAGTGTGGATCATGTTATTGCAGGTCTGCTTCCATCCCCACTCAGGCCACTAATTAGTCCCCTCCTTAAGATCTTCCAGCCTTTTCCAAAGCATGGAATAAGCAGCCTGCTGCCTGCACAGGTGAGCTGGGCAGTCAGGACACACTCAGGCATGGATCTGCTGGATTTGCTGCTTGCTCTTGAGACAGGGACTGCCACTCATCCCTTGTCACCAGCACTAAGGGCTCCTCTGAGCTCCTGCTCATCGCATCGTGGTGTGATACAATAGCCAATTATAAAATCAACCATTCCTAGTTCTGTAAAGTGAGAGGAAATACTGTCATGCAGGTCTGGTATGATTGTCCATAACTTCCCACAGCTGGAAGCAAGAGGCTGGAAAATACTGTCCAGTCTGACTGGTGGCACGCTGTCTCTAACCAGCAGTTAGTGAAAGGCTCTAGGATGTACCACAGGATCCACCACAGGATCCCTCTATCACCTATAATGTGCTGTGATAAAAAACACTATTGTAGTTACTTTTGTTTAATACTACCAGTAGCTCTGCCATGTTCTACCATGCTGGGCACTGTAGTAAAAAAGTTGAATAATAATAAAATAATAATAATAAAAAACCCCAGAGAAAACAAAAGTTTGACTTGGTGGAAATATTTCTCAAGCTACTACTCAGCTGGGCTTACACAATGGAATTCATCTTGGATTAAGTACTGCATTTGTTTTTTAAATTGATAAACAGAGAAAGGAAACTTAAGCTATGCAATGTAATGTTGCTCAATAGAAATCTGCACATCATTACCTCTTCTTCGTATCTGCAGAGCCAACACAGCATTGCCTGAATATTCCCCAAAATTATTAATACAAACACAATTGTGCAAAACTGTTTTTCAAAGCATAACAAAGACTTTTGCCCTCTTTTAGGGCACATGAAAACTAGCTTTGCTGTTCAGTGAGCCATATCTAAGAGTACCATAAAAATACCCTTGTGCACTCACAATGCTTAATTTTCACAAAGTTTTATGCTGAAATAACCCATTTTTAAAGCACTGCAAAGCAACATGTTTCTAAAGACACGTCTCAAATGCTCTGGCATGTCCTTTTGAAAAGCTAGTGGAATGAAGACAAGCTCTGAAAGCAGTACAGAATGATGGCACCATTTGGAACCATAACAACATTATTTCTATCTTCACTCTCATTTAAAAAAAAAAAA